>JAGFBZ010001435.1:0-20000 GCA_018398805.1 Hirundichthys speculiger
GTCATCGCAGCGTGACGTCTACCTCCATATAGACGTCATCCAGCGTTGACCTCCACCTGTCTAATAGAGGTATCCCAATGTTGACCTCCACCCGTCCATATAGAGGTCATACCAACGTTGACTCCCCTGGTCTATATAAAGTCATCCCAGCGTTGATCTCCACCTGTCATATAGAGGTCATCCCAGCGTTGACCTTCACCCTCATATAGACATCATTCTAGTGTTGACCTCCACCTGTCCATATAGACGTCATCCCAGCGTTGACCTCCACCCGTCTATATAGACGTCATCCCAACGTTGACCTCCACTCGTCTATATAGACGTCATCCCAGCGTTGACCTCCACCCGTCTATATAGAGGTCATCCCAACGTTGACCTCCACCTGTCTATATAGAGGTCATCCCAGCGTTGACGTCCACCTGTCTATATAGAGGTTTCCAGCGTTGACCTCCACCCTCTATATAGACGTCATCCCAACCGTTGACCTCCACTCGTCTATAGACGTCATCCCAGCGTTGACCTCCACCCGTCCTATATAGAGTCATCCCAACGTTGACCTCCACCTGTCTATATAGAGGTTTCCTAGCGTTGCCTACCTCCACCTGTCTATGTAGATGTCATCCCAGCGTTGACCTCTACCTGTCTATATAGACGTCATCCCAGCGTTGACGTCCACCTCTCTATATAGAGGCTATCCCAGCGTTGACGTCCACTTTTCTATATAGATGTCATCCCAGCATTGAAGTCCACCCGTCTATATAGACTCATCCCGCCTGACCCCCCCGCTATATAGACGTCCTCTGCATTGACCACACGTCTATATAGACGTCATCCCAGCGTTGACCTCCACCCGTCTATATAGAGGGCATCCCAACGTTGACCTCCACCTGTCTATATAGACGTCATCCCAGCGTTGACCTCCACCCGTCTATATTCAGATTCAGATTCAGACAACTTTATTTATCCCCGAGGGGCAATTGAGGTCCAACTGAGCAGCATTGTGTTTACATAGGTATTAACAATACAAATGAGATTGACAGAACTAAAATAGAAATAAATATAGAATATACAGTAATTACACAATTTGAAATGTTAAATTATATAAAGTGACTGGAGTGAATGAGGTAGAGATAAAGTGCAGGCAGTGTAAACAGTGTAAGGCAGTATGGATGTTTAAGACAGTATTAACAGTATATGAACAGTATATAAACAGTATATAAACAGTATGTAAACAGTATGTAAACAGTATATAAACAGTATAAAGGTGTAAAAACAGTGTAACAGTGTGAACGGGGTATTGAGTAGTCGGGGGGGCGAGGTGGGGGGGGGGCGGGGGGGTATGTGGGGGATGTGGGTGGGAGAATTAACATTGGAGTTGATGAGCAGAGTGGCTTTGGGGACAAAGGTGGCTCTCCTCTCAGTCCTGCAGGCAATGCAGCGGAGGCGTCGCCCAGAGGGGAGCCATTGAAATGAGGTGTGGAGAATGTGAGAGGGGTCGTTATTTATCTTGCCTGCCTGTCTGAGGGCCTGTTGGCTGTAGACGTGTGAAAGTGTTCTGACAGGCAGGCCAATGACTTTTGAGCACACTGATGCGGTGTGCTGCAGTCTGTTTCTATGCTGTAGGCTGAGGGAGTGGGACCAGCAGGTTATGGAGGATGTCATGATGCTTTCATGGAAGGCATAGTAAAAAGTAATCAAGAATTGTTGCTGACTCCAAAGGAGTTGAGTTTCCGGAGGAGGTACAGCCGTTGGTGACACCTCCTGAGAATGTCCTCTGTGTTGGTAGAGAATTTCAGGAGGTTGTCGAAGATGGTGCCCAGGTATCTGTATTCCTCCACTACCTCCACTGGCTTCCCGTGGATGGTGGTGGTGACTGCAGCAGCCAGATCCCTCTGCCTACTGGAGAAGGTCACCACCATCTCCTTGGTTTTGCTGACGTTCAGTTCCAGTTTGGAGCTGTCACACCACTCTACAAACTCCTGGAGAACAGGTCCGTGGTGTTGTGAGGGGCCTGTCAGCAGTGACAGGAGAACTGTGTCATCAGCATATTTCACCAGGTGGCAGTTGGGCTGTGTGGATCTGCAGTCAACGGTGTAGAGGATGAAGAGCAGGGGGGAGAGCACACAGCCCTGGGGGGAGCCAGTGGATGTGGAGCGGAGGTCGGAGAGGAGGTTGTTAACCTTGACTTTCTGAGTCCTGTTAGTCAGAAAATCCAGTATCCACAGGATTAGCTGGTCATCCAGGTGGAAGCGGGAGGAAAGTTTAGTGGCCAGGATGTGGGGCTGCAGGGTGTTGAAGGCTGATGAGAAGGTCAGCAAACAGTAGTCTGGCGGAGGAGTCGGGGAGCTCCAGGTGCTTGTGGATGGAGTCCATAATGAAGATTTTAGCATCATCGACTCCTCTGCGTGCGCGATAGGCAAACTGGAGTGGGTCTATCAGGGGGTCCGTTGCTCTGATGATGTGCTGTTTTATGATCTTCTCCATGGCCTTCATCACCAGGGAGGTAAGGGCCAAAGGACGAAGATCATTCAGAGTCTTGGGGTTGCTTTTTTTGGGGATGGGGATGACTGTGGAGTGTTTCCACAGCTGGGTGACGGTGTGACTGTCCATAGAGTGTTGAAAGAGTGACTGAAACACACTTCCTAGTTGCCCTGCACAGTGTCTCAGTACTCTGCTGCTGATGTTGTCGGGGCCGGGTGAGCTCCTCTCCTTGGTCCTCCTGAGGGCTCTCACCACATCCTCAGTCCTGAAGGTGAGCGCAGGGCTGCCGGGTTTTAGTGAGGTTCTGATCTCCTCAAGCTGGACGTCAGTCCAGCGTTGACCTTCACCCATCTATATAGACGTCATCCCAGCGTTAACCTCCACCCGTTTATATAGACGTCATCCCAGCGTTGACCTCCACCTGTCTATATAGACGTCATCCCAGCGTTGACGTCTACCTGTCTATATAGACGTCCTCCCAGCGCTGACCTCCACCCGTCTATATAGAGGTCATACCAACGTTGACCTCCACCTGTCTATATAGAGGTCATCCCAACATTGACCTCCACCCGTCTATATGAAAATGAATGAAATGAAATGAAATGAAAATGAAAATGAATGAAAAATGAATGAATGAAAATGAAAATGAAAAATACTTTATTGAAATGAAATGAAATGAAAATGAAAATGAAAAATACTTTATTTATCCCATAAAGGGAAATTCAATGTAGTAAGGGCTCTCTCTATCTTTTTTTTTTTATATAAAACAGACAGAAAATAATAATAAACTAAATAACGGTGTTAAGTCTTGTTGTGGAGGCTGATGGCTGCTGGCAGGAATGATCTTCTGTATCTTTCCATCTTGCAACGGACCTGAAGAAGCCTCTCACTGAACACACTCTGTTGTTTGATCACTGTGTCGTGGAGAGGGTGTGAAGAGTCCTTCATCATCTTCATCAGCTTGTGCAGCATTCTTTTTTGTACAATCAGTTCCAGCGGCTCCAGAGTTACACCCAGCACAGATCCAGCTTTCCTGATCAGTTTGTTGATTCTCTTCAGGTCTCTGGTTCTGATGCTGCTGCCCCAGCAGATGGCTGCAAAGCTGATTGCACTTTCAACAACAGACCTATAGAAGATGTGCAACATCTTGGTGCAGACATTAAAAGATCTCAACTTTCTTAAAAAGTAGAGTCTGCTCTGACCTTTCTTGTAGATGTATTCTGTGTTGCATTTCCACTCCAGTCTGTTGTCAAGCTGAACTCCAAGATACTTGTATTCCTCCACCACCTCCACCTCCTTTCCCAGGATGGAAACACTGCTGTGTTGATTCTTGCTCCTCCTGAAGTCGACAATCATCTCCTTAGTTTTGCTGGTATTTAATACGAGATGATTGTTACTACACCATTTCACAAACTGACAGATCAGTTCTTTGTACTCTGCTTCCTGTCCGTTGCTGATACACCCAACAACTGCAGAGTCATCAGAGTATTTCTGCAGATGACAGGACTCAGAGTTGTACTGGAAGTCAGAGGTGTAGAGCGTGAAGAGAAATGGTGAGAGAACAGTTCCTTGTGGTGCTCCAATGCTGCTGACCTCCATCTCAGACACACAACCTTTCAGTCTCACAAATATAGAGGTCATATCAACGTTGACCTCCACCTGTCTATATAGACGTCATCCCAGCGTTGACGTCCACCTGTCTATATAGACGTCATCTCAGCGTTGACCGCCACCCGTCTATATAGAGGTCCTCCCAGCGTTGACGTCCACCTTTCTATATAGAGGTCATCCCAGCGTTGAACTCCAGCTGTCTATATAGAAGTCATCCCAGCGTTGACGTCCACCTGTCTATATAGACGTCATCCCAGCGTTGACCTCCACCTGTCTATATGGACGTCATCCCAGCGTTGACCTCCACCTGTCTATATAGACTTCATCCCAGCGTTGACCTCCAACTGTCTATATAGATTTCATCCTAGCATTGATCTCCACCTGTCTATATAGACGTCATCCCAGCGTTGACCTCCACCCGTCTATATAGACGTCATCCCACCGTTGACCTTCACCCGTCTATATAGACGTCATCCCATCGTTGACCTCCACCCGTTTATATGGACGTCATCCCAGCGTTGACCTCCATCCGTCTATATAGACCTCATCCCGGCGTTGACCTCCGCCCGTCTATATAGAGGTCATCCCAACGTTGACCTCAACCTGTCTATATAGAGGTCATCCCAGCATTGACGTCCATCTGTCTATACAGAGGTCATCCTAGCATTGACCTCCACCTGTCTATGTAGATGTCATCCCAGCTTTGACCTCCACCTGTCTATATAGACGTCATCCGAGCGTTGACCTCCACCTGTCTATATAGAGGTCATCCCAGCGTTGTCGTCCACCTGTCTATATAGAGGTGATCCCAGCGTGGACCTCCACCCGTCTATATGGATGTCATTCCAGCGTTGACCTCCACCCGTCTATATAGAGGTCATCCCAACGTTGACCTCCACCTGTCTATATAGAGGTCATCCTAGCGTTGACCTCCACCTGTCTATGTAGATGTCATCCCAGCTTTGACCTCCACGTGTCTATATAGACGTCATCCCAGCGTTAAACTCCACCTGTCTATATAGACGTCATCCTAGCGTTGACCTCCACCTGTCTATATAGATGTCATCCCAGCATTGACCTCCACCTGTCTATATAGAGGTCATCCCAGCGTTGACGTCCACCTGTCTATATAAAGGTTATCCTAGCGTTGACCTCCACCTGTCTATGTAGATGTCATCCCAGCGAGGACCTGCACCTGTCTATATAGACGTCATCCCAGCGTTGACATCCACCTGTCTATATAGACGTCATCCCAGCGTTTACCTCCACCGGTCTATATAGAGGTCATCCCAGCGTTGACCTCCACCCGTCTATATAGACGTCATCCCAGCGTTGACGTCCACCTTTCTATATAGAGGTCATCCCAGCGTTGACCTCCAGCTGTCTATATAGAAGTCATCCCAGCGTTGACCTCCACCTGTCTATATAGACGTCATCCCAGCGTTGACCTCCACCTGTCTATATAGACGTCATCCCAGTTTTGACCTCCACCTGTCTATATAGACTTCATCCCAGCATTGACCTCCACCTGTCTATATAGACGTCATCCCAGCGTGGACCTCCACCCGTCTATATAGAGGTCATCCCAGCGTTGTCGTCCACCTGTCTATATAGAGGTCATCCCAGCGTTGACCTCCACCTGTCTATATGGACGTCATCCCAGCGTTGACCTACACCCGTCTATATAGACGTCATCCCAGCGTTGACCTCCACCTGGCTATATAGACGTCATCCCAGCGTTGACCTTAACCCGTCTATATAGAAGTCATCCCAGCGTTGACCTCCACCTGTCTATATAGACGTCATCCCAGCGTTGACTTCCACCTGTCTATATGGACGTCATCCCAGCGTTGACCTCCACCGGTCTATATAGACTTCATCCGAGCGTTGACCTCCACCTGTCTATATAGATTTCATCCTAGCGTTGATCTCCACCAGTCTATATAGACGTCATCCCAGCGTTGACCTCCACCTGTCTATATAGAGGTCATCCCATTATTGACGTCCATCTGTCTATGTAGAGGTCATCCTAGCATTGACCTCCACCTGTCTATGTAGATGTCATCCCAGCGTTGACCTCCACCTGTCTATATAGACGTCATCCCAGCGTTGACCTCCACCTGTCTATATAGACGTCATCCCAGCGTTGACCTCCACCCGTCTATATAGAGGTCATCCCTTCGTTGTCGTCCACCTGTCTATATAGAGGTCATCCCAGCGTTGACCTCTACCTGTCTATATGGTTGTCATCCCAGCGTTGACCTCCACCTGTCTATATAGACGTCATCCCAGCGTTTACCTCCACCGGTCTATAGAGACGTCATCCCAGCGTTGACCTCCACCAGTCTATATAGAGGTCATCTCAGCGTTGACGTCCACCTTTCTATATAGAGGTCATCCCAGCTTTGACCTCCAGCGGTCTATATAGAAGTCTTCCCAGCGTTGACCTCCACCTGTCTATATAGACGTCATCCCAGCGTTGACCTCCACCTGTCTATATGGACGTCATCCCAGCGTTGACCGACCTCCATTTGTCTATATAGACTTCATCCCAGCGTTGACCTCCACCTGTCTATATAGATTTCATCCTAGCATTGATCTCCACCTGTCTATATAGAAGTCATCCCAGCGTTGACCTTCACCCATCTATATATACGTCATCCCAGCGTTGATCTCCACCCGTTTAAATAGACGTCATCCCAGCGTTGACCTTCACCCGTCTATATAGACGTCATCCCAGCGTTGATCTCCACCCGTTTATATAGACGTCATCCCAGCGTTGACCTCCAGCTGTCTATATAGAAGTCATCCCAGCGTTGACCTCCACCTGTCTATATAGACGTCATCCCAGCGTTGACCTCCACCTGTCTATATAGACGTCATCCCAGTGTTGACCTCGACCTGTCTATATAGACTTCATCCCAGCATTGACCTCCACCTGTCTATATAGATTTCATCCTAGCGTTGATCTCCACCTGTCTATATAGACGTCATCCCAGCGTTGACCTCCACCCGTCTATATAGACGTCATCCCAGCGTTGACCTTCACCCTTCTATATAGACATCATCCCAGCGTTTACCTCCACCGGTCTATATCGACGTCATCCCAGCGTTGACCTCCACCCGTCTATATAGACGTCATCCCAGCGTTGACCTCCACCCGTCTATATAGACGTCATCCCGGCGTTGACGTCCACCCGTCTATATAGAGGTTATCTCAACGTTGACCTCAACCTGTCTATATAGAGGTCATCCCAGTATTGACGTCCACCTGTCTATATAGAGGTCATCCTAGCGTTGACCTTCACCTGTCTATGTAGATGTCATCCCAGCTTTGACCTCCACGTGTCTATATAGACGTCATCCCAGTGTTGACCTCCACCTGTCTATATAGACGTCATCCCAGCGTTGACCTCCACCTGTCTATATAGACTTCATCCCAGCATTGACCTCCACCTGTCTATATAGATTTCATCCTAGCGTTGATCTCCACCTGTCTATATAGACGTCATCCCAGCGTTGACCTCCACCCGTCTATATAGACGTCATCCCAGCGTTGACCTTCACCCTTCTATATAGACATCATCCCAGCGTTTACCTCCACCGGTCTATATCGACGTCATCCCAGCGTTGACCTCCACCCGTCTATATAGACGTCATCCCAGCGTTGACCTCCACCCGTCTATATAGACGTCATCCCGGCGTTGACATCCACCCGTCTATATAGAGGTTATCTCAACGTTGACCTCAACCTGTCTATATAGAGGTCATCCCAGCATTGACGTCCACCTGTCTATATAGAGGTCATCCTAGCGTTGACCTTCACCTGTCTATGTAGATGTCATCCCAGCTTTGACCTCCACGTGTCTATATAGACGTCATCCCAGTGTTGACCTCCACCTGTCTATATAGACGTCATCCCAGCGTTGACCTCCACCTGTCTATATAGGTGTCATCCCAGCATTGACCTCCACCTGTCTATATAGACGTCATCCCAGCGTTGACCTCCACATGTCTATGTAGATGTCATCCCAGCGTTGACCTCCACCTGTCTATATAGACGTCATCCCAGCGTTGACGTCCACCTGTCTATATAGACGTCATCCCAGCGTTTACCTCCACCGGTTTATATAGACGTCATCCCAGCGTTGACCTCCACCCATCTATATAGACGTCATCCCAGTGTTGACCTTCACCCATCTATATAGACGTCATCCCAGTGTTGACCTCCACCCGTCTATATAGACGTCATCCCAGCGTTGACCTTCACCTGTCTATATAGACGCCATGCCAGCGTTGACCTCCACTGGTCTATATAGACGTCATCCCAGCGTTGACCTCCACCTGTCTATATGGACGTCATCCCAGCGTTGACCGACCTCCATCTGTCTATATAGACTTCATCCCAGCGTTGACCTCCACCTGTCTATATAGATTTCATCCTAGCATTGATCTCCACCTGTCTATATAGAAGTCATCCCAGCGTTGACCTTCACCCGTCTATATAGACGTCATCCCAGCGTTGATCTCCACCCGTTTATATAGACGTCATCCCAGCGTTGACCTTCACCCGTCTATATAGACGTCATCCCAGCGTTGACCTCCACCCGTTTATATAGACGTCATCCCAGCGTTGACCTCCAGCTGTCTATATAGAAGTCATCCCAGCGTTGACCTCCACCTGTCTATATAGACGTCATCCCAGCGTTGACCTCCACCTGTCTATATAGTCGTCATCCCAGTGTTGACCTCCACCTGTCTATATAGACTTCATCCCAGCATTGACCTCCACCTGTCTATATAGATTTTATCCTAGCGTTGATCTCCACCTGTCTATATAGACGTCATCCCAGCGTTGACCTCCACCCGTCTATATAGACGTCATCCCAGCGTTGACCTTCACCCTTCTATATAGACATCATCCCAGCGTTTACATCCACCGGTCTATATCGACGTCATCCCAGCGTTGACCTCCACCCGTCTATATAGACGTCATCCCAGCGTTGACCTCCACCCGTCTATATAGACGTCATCCCGGCGTTGACCTCCACCCGTCTATATAGAGGTTATCTCAACGTTGACCTCAACATGTCTATATAGAGGTCATCCCAGCATTGACGTCCACCTGTCTATATAGAGGTCATCCTAGCGTTGACCTTCACCTGTCTATGTAGATGTCATCCAAGCTTTGACCTCCACGTGTCTATATAGACGTCATCCCAGTGTTGACCTCCACCTGTCTATATAGACGTCATCCCAGCGTTGACCTCCACCTGTCTATATAGATGTCATCCCAGCATTGACCTCCACCTGTCTATATAGAGGTCATCCCAGCGTTGACCTCCACATGTCTATGTAGATGTCATCCCAGCGTTGACCTCCACCTGTCTATATAGACGTCATCCCAGCGTTGACGTCCACCTGTCTATATAGACGTCATCCCAGCGTTTACCTCCACCGGTTTATATAGACGTCATCCCAGCGTTGACCTCCACCCATCTATATAGACGTCATCCCAGTGTTGACCTTCACCCATCTATATAGACGTCATCCCAGTGTTGACCTCCACCCGTCTATATAGACGTCATCCCAGCGTTGACCTTCACCTGTCTATATAGACATCATGCCAGCGTTGACTTCCACTGGTCTATATAGACGTCATCCCAGTGTTGACCTCCACTCGCCTATATAGAGGTCATCCCAACGTTGACGTCCACCTGTCTATATAGACGTCATCCCAGCGTTGACGTCCACCGGTCTATATAGAGGTCATCCCAACGGTGACCTCCACCTGTCTATATAGACGTCATCCCAGCGTTGACCTCCAACCGTCTATATAGAGGTCATCCCAGTGTTGACCTCCACCTGTCTATACAGGTGTCTCTGGGATATCCACTAACATGCTGACCTGCAGTCTGATCCTCTGACCACCTCAGTGTTGCTGCCTACATCTGTTTATAATCATCTCTGTAGTTCATGAACTAACAATGAACCAGTCAGAACAGCAGAACATGGAATTATTAGTTCTATAGCTAATGTATAATTATTATTCATATATTTTTTCCAATATAGTATTGCCAAGATGTATATCCTCCGTCCTCTCTTTCAGAACTGGAAGCCAGCTTCCAGTTCTGACAGATTCTGACAAGATTCTGTTTTGGGCCAGTGTGATGGAGGAGTTCAGACCCTTTAAACGGGCCCATCAGACTCCATTTAGTCCTGGACCACGACAGGATCAGACCCTCTGTTGAAATTTTGATTTGGAAACATGAGATTTGACTTCTTTTAAAATAAATAAAATGAAATAAATAAAATAAAATAAATAATTTACTTCATGTAGACTCTTAAACTTATCATGAATGTGTCTTTAATGTTCTAACCAGTCAGGAAATCTTACATTTAGTCCTGTAGAGTGAAAACCAGAGTTCCAGCATCGACTTTTACAGTAACCACATAAACTCTGCTAATATTACGTAACATCAACTTAGATTTCTGAGTTTAATGTCTTGTTCCTGTAAAGAAAACGTCAAAGCCGGAAATCAAACCCGTCGATTTTCTGGTGTGTGTGCTTATTTTCCCGCTCAGTCTTTGCGTTTGAACTGATTTCAGTTCAGAAGCTGTTGGTCGTCGTCCGCGTGACTAACGTTAGGAAGTTTATTGTTACAGCATCCTAATGGACGTATCCAGTGCGTGAAATCGCTGCGTTGCCAGCAGCCAGTCACACAGCGAGATGGATGATGGCGAGTTATTATTCGTGGCTGCAGCAGTCTGAGGACAGGGCATTAATCCAGGGGCGGGAGATGCACACAGTTCTTATCATGATGAGACTGCAGCGTTAGATAAGGAACAGGATAAATATAGTGCTCATGCTTTGTTTTCTAATCCACCCACAGGGCGAAGAAAGTAACCTTTTAAATAGGTCACCTTCCCCGCTTTTAGACGCAAACACTCAGGATCTGAGTGTCTCTGTCTCTGCATGTCTCTACGTGTCTCTGTGTCTCTGTTTGTCTCTGCATGTCTCTGTGTGTCTCTGTTTGTCTTTGCGTGTCTCTGCATGTCTCTGCGTGTCTCTGCACGTCTCTGTGTCTCTGCATGTCTCTGTGTCTCTGCATATCTATGTGTCTCTGCATGTCTCTGTGTCTCTGCATGTCTGTGTGTCTCTGTTTGTCTCCACGTGTCTCTGCATGTCTCTGTGTCTCTGTTTTCTCCACGTGTCTCCACATGTCTCCGCGTGTCTCAGCATGTCCCTGTGTCTCTGTTTGTCTCCACGTGTCTCTGCATGTCTCTGTGTGTCTCTGCATGTCTCTGTGTCTCTGCATGTCCCTGCGTGTCTCTGCATGTCTCTGTGTCTCTGCATGTCTCCACATGTCTCCGCGTGTCTCTGCATGTCTCTGTGTCTCTGTTTGTCTCCACGTGTCTCTGCATGTCTCTTTGTGTCTCTGCACATCTCTGTGTCTCTGCATGTCTCTGTGTCTCTGTTTGTCTCTGCATGTCTCTCTGTGTCTCTGTCTCTGCGTATCTCTGTGTCTCTGTTTGTCTTCACGGGTCTCTGCATGTCCCTGTGTCTCTCCGTGTCTCTGTTTGTCTCCGCGTGTCTCTGAATTTCTCTGTGTCTCTGTTTGTCTCTGCATGTCTCTGTGTCTCTGTTTGTCTCCGCAAGTCTCTGCATGTCTCTGTGTCTATGTTTGTCTCCACATGTCTCTGCATGTCTCTGTGTCTCTGCATGTCTCTGCATGTCTCTGTGTCTCTGCGTGTCTCTGCATGGCTCTGTGTCTCCACATGTCTCTGTGTCTCTGTTTGTCTCCACATGTCTCTGCATGTCTCTGTGTCTCTGCATGTCTCCGTGTGTCTCTGTTTGTCTCTGTGTATCTTTGGAAGGTGTTTTCGGCTGTAGACGTCCAGGAGGAACGTGTCCTGTCCTCTGACTGTTAATAATCGATGTGGACATCAACGGTGTCTCCTGAGAGTTCCTGACTGAGTTTCTTTCATGTCTCTGAAGGGTCTTGGTCCGTCCTTTGATGGTAACTGTTTAAGGTCATCCATGGACCTTAAGCTCCTCCCACAGATTGTGAACAGGACTGAGACCTGGACGTTGACTCTGAGGGACGGTCCTGGTCCCAGCTGTGACCTAAAACTAGACTGATGGCAGATTTATCCACATCAACATAATTCTCTTCGTCATGATTCCATCCGTACAAGGCTGGAATCAGCCCTGTAGCATGATGCTGCCACCGCCATGCTTCACACTGGACCCCTGTTCTTTCTGGTTCAAGTCTGAACGTTTATACTGGTCCAACCTGAAGCAGCTTGTTTGTGGTCACTGAGGTGAGGTGGGCATGTTTCAATAAACTGCCAGGCCTGTTTTTCTTTCCCAATCTTTGATTGACAGGTGCTGGGCGGAGTCAGCTCCTGCCAGGGCTGGGTCATACGGGCTTCACAACCACTCCGTTTTAAACCTCTGAGTGACATCACACAGTCTCTGGACACACCCTGCAGAAGTGATGGGTGGAGCATCTGACTCCGCCCCTTAAAGGCCACTGCTCCCAGCAGACTCCGCCCCTTAAAGGCCACTGCTCCAAGCAGACTTCGCCCCTTAAAGGGCCACTGCTCCCAGCAGAGCTGTGCAGATGTGGTTTAACAGGAGCTGTTGTGTCTCTGTGGGATTGTGAGTAAAAGTTTTATCAAAACCTTTGGACATTGTTTTAGTTTTTTGAACACATCATAAAATATCTCTAAAGTGTTGTGAGGAGGAGCGGCGACATCGCAAAGTAATAGAGGTTTCACTGTCCCATATATGAACATTTCTACTGTCCATACAACCAAAATGTTTGTGACCTGAGGTTGTATTTGGACATCAGTTTCCTGGTAAAATGTTCTCATCATGGCCAAAATCAAAAATCTCCTGTGTGTGTATCAAATTTAAAACGATAAAATCTCATCAGCTACAAGGAGCATTTCAACAAAGCTGGTCTTAACTCGAAGGATGGCTCAGCATTTCTAAACTCACGGTTACTGCAGGTGTCGGCCAATCAGAGGGAAGCAAAGAGAAACGGACTGGGAGAGCAAGACCATCAGAGACCAGTGTGAGCCTCCAGCTGGAGGAAGTGAAGCTGTGTTGCTGTGAGCTCATACACTTCCCTTTACCCGCTAACACTAGCTGCTACCCACTAGCTGCTACCCACTAGCTGCTACCCACTAGCCACTCCTGACTAGCCACTACCCGCTAGCTGCTACCCACTAGCCGCTACCCTCTAGCCACTACCTGCTAGCCGCTACCCACTACCCACTAGCTGCTACCCGCTAGCCACTACCTGCTAGCTGCTACCTGCTAGCTGCTACCGATACCCGCTAGCCGCTACTGACTAGCTACTACCTGCTAGCTGCTACCACTAGCCGCTACCCGCTAGCCACTACCTGCTAGCCGCTATACCTAAATAGCGGCTTTAGCAGATCTGGCTGTCTCCTCGGCGGTTCTTCTACCGCAGGAATCTCACAAACTGACACCTCCTTGTGGTTTAGTTGCAGCTGCTGTTGGTTTTCTGGGTCACCAGCTGGTTCTGGTTCTGATCAGATCATTTGGCACCTTCGTGTTGGAGCTGTGAATGGTCTCAATCATCTCACAGCTGAGGGGTTTCTTGTCCGTCCGCTGGGCTACCAGTCTATTTTTGATTTGCTTCATGTGATTCAAAATGAGTTGAATTAGCAGAGTGGACGTTTCCCCCGGTACTGGGGGAAGTCAAGCATAAATAAATAAATAATGTTACTATTATTTTACTTGTTTATTCTTTTAACTGATAACTCAGATTTCATGACTCTAATGTGTCGTGAGCAGAAACATTGTGTAAAAGACATAAAAAACAACAACCCATATTCGTGCTGAAGATAAAAACAACGCGTCCATCTCTTTTTAAACTGACTGAGAGCAGAGTGCTGTCCTGTCCTGGGGGGCCTGAGGCCCCGCCCCCCAGAGCAGAAAGAGCCGGAATAATAGAGAGCACTCCACAGAGCTCCAGCATAAAGACGGCTTTGTGTTCAGACTGTAAAGAGATGGATCTGTTCACGTTAAAGAGGTTTGAGAGCGACGCAGCGCTGAAAGAAATAAGGTTACATAAGACAGGAGACAAAATACCAGAGTAGAGACATCTGATACGTCTTCATGGGACAGAGCTTCATATCTGAATGGGTTAACCTCCTAACGAGGCTGACTTCTGAGATTACCGACATAAACTCTGCACCTGTCCATCAGCTCCAGCTGTCCACCAGCTCCACCTGTCCATCAGCTGCACCTGTTCATCAGCTCCACCTGTCCATCAGCTCCACCTGATCATCAGCTCCACCTGTCCATCAGCCCCACCTGTCCATCAGCTCCAGCTGTCCATCAGCAACACCTCTTCATCAGCTCCACCTGTCCATCAGCTGCACCTGTTCATCAGCTCCACCTGTCCATCAGCTCCACCTGTCCATCAGCTCCACCTGTTCATCAGCTTCACCTGTCCATCAGCTCCACCTGTCCATCAGCTCCACCTGTCCATCAGCAACACCTCTTCATCAGCTCCACCTGTCCATCAGCTCCACCTGTTCATCAGCTCCACCTGTCCATCAGCTCCACCTGTCCATCAGCTCCACCTGTCCATCAGCTCCACCTGTTCATCAGCTCCACCTGTCCATCTCCTCCACCTGTCCATCAGCTCCACCTGTCCATCAGCTCCACCTGTCCATCACCTCCACCTGTTCATCAGCTCCACCTGTCCATCAGCTCCAGCTGCTCGTTAGATAGATAGATATATGTTTATTGTCCCCGTGGGGAAATTTGTTTGCAGCAAAAGGTACACATGGCAATTTGACAACCATAACATAAAAAAAACAAGGACACAGAACCAAAACACAGACAGACACGGTGCTACCACTCATACGTGGTATTCCCAGCCAGCTGGGGTGCTATTTCCTAGAAATATTTAAACGTTTAATGGCTTGGGGTATAAAGGACTTGTTTGCCCTGTTTTTAGTAAACAAGGGGGGGCAATAACGCCGAGCTGATGGCAACAGTTTAAAACTAGAGGTAAGTGGATGCCTCTCATCAGCCACAATGGCCTTTGCCTTGCTTGTTACTCGGTCTCTGTATATGCTCTCGAGGCTGGGTAGGGTGGTTCCTAACAGTTTGCTGGCTGTTGTTACTGTCCTCCTAACAGAACTCTTTTGTGCCTCAGAGGCATTCCCAAACCAGCAGATGATGCAGAAGGTTAAAACACTTTCAATAAAAGCACAATAAAACATGTGGACCATTTTGCCATTAACGTTAAAAGACAACAGTTTCTTTAAAAAGTACAGTCTTTGTTGGGCCTTAGTGCACAGGCAGTCAGACCAATTGTCCCACTTAAGTTTGTGATCAAGCACAACCCCATGTATTCGGTCACAGACTGGATCCACTCTCCATTGATAAGAGTGGGCTGAAATGAATTTTGCTTCCTGAAGTCAATGGTCATTTCCTTTGTCTTTAGGGTGTTGAGGACAAGGTTTGCCCTCTCACACCATTTAAGAAAATGGTCAAGGACTAGCCCATGCTCCTCTTCTCCGTCATGCAGGAGGTTAACACCAACATCTAATCAGGCAATCACATTCGTCCATGTAGACGTGGTCCAGAAGACCTGCTGAAGTTCAGACCAGCATCTGGATGGAGAAGGAAGAACGTGTCCTGGTTGCTGGTCTGAGTGGTCCAGAACCTGCTGGTCTACTGGGATCTTTTCCACAACCATCTCCAGGGTTTCCAGAGGATGGTCCAGAAAGAGAAGATATCCAGATGTTGGTGTCAGAGGTCAGAGGAGGATGGACAGACTGGTTGGAGATGATGGAGAGACGACAGGAACTCAACCGAAGTTCTGAACACCACTGGAACCTTGAAGCAGATGTTCTCCAACAGCTGGAGACCACAGCAGGAGTCTCTGCTGTCAGCTGAGAACAGGAACCACAGACTCACCAGAACTGGACCACAGAAGACTGAAGAACATCTGGTCTGATGAGTCTGGATTTCAGAAAATTTGCAAATTATCACAGTTCTTAACGCAGGAGCAGAAAGTTTTCTGACCTCGCAACAGTAACTAGGGAGGGGGCGGTTCTTACCGAAAGGTCAATCAAATACGGTACACTCATTTATTTTTGTGATGCCATCCAGGCGAAGGTGTTTTGCCATATTAGTCGTGCACCCTCCTTTGGCAGTAACACGCTTCCCACAGGTGTTTAACTGCGCCAGGTAGCCGTCATTTCTTGGACTGAAATGCAGCCAAACTCCAGAGCGGCGTCTCTTGGGATCCATGTTGTAGCGAGTGAAGTCCCGTCGGTGACATGGCGTCGACACTAGCGCGGAGTTGAGTACGCCGGGCGGAGAACCAATTCAGCCTGGCGCCCATGATGACATCACACAGGTGAAACTCAGTTAGATAGGAGGACTGGAGAACTGATGTCCATGCATTTTCTGGACAAAGACGTCTCTGTCTGGACCTCAAGGGCGTCAAGTTTACAACAACAGACGGTAAAAAGCTGAGCCTGAACTCAGGGCGCTGGACCTGCAGAAGGTGATTTCCATTCAGGAGACACTGAATACTGGACAGTTGTGGTGTCGTAGTCTGGAAAACGTGTCACGTGACCCTTAATGTCGTCTGTTGAGCTTGAGCTGAAGTGAGTTTCTATGGTGGTTTCACCTCCAGGTTCAGGCTCATCGCCCTGCTGGACACCCTGGTGAGATCCTGGACACCCTGATGAGATTCTGGACACCCTGATGAGATCCTGGACACCCTGGTGTGATCCTGGACACCCTGGTGAGATCCTGGACACCCTTGTGAGATCCTGGACACCCTGGTGATATCCTGCAAATCCTGGTGAGATCCTGGACACCCTTGTGAGATCCTGGACACCCTGGTTAGATCCTGGACACCCTTGTGAGATCCTAGACACCCTTGTGAGATCCTGGACACCATGGTTAGATCCTGGACACCCTGGTGAGATCCTGGACACCCTGATGTTATCCTGGAAACACTGGTGAGATCCTGGACACCCTGATGTGATCCTGGACACCCTTGTGAGATCCTGGACACCCTGGTAAGATCCTAGACACCCTGGTGAGATCCTGGACACCCTGATGTGATCCTGGACACCCTGATGAGATCCTGGACACCCTGTTGAGATCCTGGACCACCTGGTGAGATCCGGACACCCTGGATGATCCTGGACACCCTGATGAGATCCTGGACACCTTGGTGAGATCCTGGACACCCTGATGTGATCCTGGACACCCTGATGAGATCCTGGACACCCTGGTGAGATCCTGGACACCCTGATGTGATCCTGGATACCCTGATGTGATCCTGGACACCCTGATGTGATCCTGGACACCCTGATGAGATCCTGGACACCCTTTCGAGATCCTGGACACCGATCGTAGACACCCTGGTGAGATCCTGGACACCCTGATGTGATCCTGGACACCCTGGTAAGATCCTAGACACCCTGGAGCAGGGATGGGAAACTCCAGTCCTCGAGGGCCACTGTCCTGTATGTCTTAGATGTTTTCCTGCCACAACACACCTTATTCAAATGAATGGATCACCATCAGCTTGTCATCCAGGTCTGTGCAAGACTGTTAATGAGCCATTTATGTGAATCAGGTGTGGTGAAGCAGGGAAACTTCTAACACTTGCAGGACACCGGCCCTCGAGGACTGGAGTTGCTCACCCCTGCCCTGGACTCCCTGGTGAGATCCTGGACACCCTGGTGAGATTCCGGGAAACCCTGGTGAGATCCTGGATACCCTGGTGAGATCCTGGACACCCTGATGTGATCCTGGAAACCCTGGTGAGATCCTGGAGACCCTGGTGAGATCCTGGAAATCCTGGTGAGATCCTGGACACCCTGATGTTATCCTGGAAACACTGGTGAGATCCTGGACACCCTGATGTGATCCTGGACACCCTTGTGACATCCTGGACACCCTGGTGAGATCCTGGACACCCTTGTGAGATCCTGGACACCCTGGTAAGATCCTAGACACCCTGGTGAGATCCTGGACACCCTGATGTGATCCTGGACACCCTGATGAGATCCTGGACACCCTGGTGAGATCCTGGACACCCTGGTGAGATCCTGAACACCCTGATGAGATCCTGGACACCCTGATGAGATCCTGGACACCCTGATGAGATCCTGGACACCTTGGTGAGATCCTGGACACCCTGATGTGATCCTGGACACCCTGATGTGATCCTGGACACCTTGATGAGATCCTGGACACCCTGGTGAGATCCTGGACACCCTGATGTGATCCTGGATACCCTGATGTGATCCTGGACACCCTGATGTGAACCTGGACACCCTGATGAGATCCTGGACACCCTTTTGAGATCCTGGACACCGATCCTAGACACCCTGGTGAGATCCTGGACACCCTGATGTGATCCTGGACACCCTGGTAAGATCCTAGACACCCTGGAGCAGGGATGGGAAACTCCAGTCCTCGAGGGCTGCTGTCCTGTATGTCTTAGATGTTTTCCTGCCACAACACACCTTATTCAAATGAATGGATCACCATCAGCTTGTCATCCAGGTCTGTGCAAGACTGTTAATGAGCCATTTATGTGAATCAGGTGTGGTGAAGCAGTGAAACTTCTAACACTTGCAGGACACCGGCACTCGAGGACTGGAGTTGCTCACCCCTGCCCTGGACTCCCTGGTGAGATCCTGGACACCCTGGTGAGATCCCGGAAACCCTGGTGAGATCCTGGATACCCTGGTGAGATCCTGGACACCCTGGTGAGATCCTGGAGACCCTGTTGAGATCCTGGAAATCCTGGTGAGATCCTGGACACCCTGATGTGATCCTGGAAACCCTGGTGAGATCCTGGAGACCCTGGTGAGATCCTGGAAATCCTGGTGAGATCCTGGACACCCTGATGTTATCCTGGAAACACTGGTGAGATCCTGGACACCCTGGTGAGATCCTGGACACCCTTGTGACATCCTGGACACCCTGGTGAGATCCTGGACACCCTTGTGAGGTCCTGGACACCCTGGTAAGATCCTAGACACCCTGGTGAGATCCTGGACACCCTGATGTGATCCTGGACACCCTGATGAGATCCTGGACACCCTGGTGAGATCCTGGACACCCTGGTGAGATCCTGAACACCCTGATGTGATCCTGGACACCCTGATGAGATCCTGGACACCCTGATGAGATCCTGGACACCTTGGTGAGATCCTGGACACCCTGATGTGATCCTGGAAACCCTGGTGAGATCCTGGAGACCCTGGTGAGATCCTGGAAATCCTGGTGAGATCCTGGACACCCTGATGTGATCCTGGACACCCTTGTGACATCCTGGACACCCTGGTGACACCTGGACACCCTTGTGAGATCCTGGACACCCTGGTCCTAGATCCTGGAGACCCCATGGTGAGATCCTGGACACCCTGGTGAGATCCTGGACACCCTGATGAGATCCTGGACACCCTGGTGAGATCCTGGACACCCTGGTGAGATCCTGGACACCCTGATGAGATCCTGGACACCCTGGTGAGATCCTGGACACCCTGGATGACCTGGACCCATGGTGAGATCCTGGACACCCTGATGAGATCCTGGACACCCTGGTGAGATCCTGAACACCCTGGTGAGATCCTGGAGACCCTGGTGAGATCCTGGAAATCCTGGTGAGATCCTGGACACCCTGATGTGATCCTGGAAACCCTGGTGAGATCCTGGACACCCTGATTTGATCCTGGACACCCTTGTGACATCCTGGACACCCTGGTGAGATCCTGGACACCCTTGTGAGATCCTGGACACCCTGGTGAGATCCTAGACACCCTGGTGAGATCCTGGACACCTGGTGAGATCCTGGACACCCCTGGTGAGATCC
>JAGFBZ010001435.1:25000-30563 GCA_018398805.1 Hirundichthys speculiger
TCTGATCGTTTTTAAACTGAAGAACATTTTTGAAGGTTATTTATTTATTTATTTTTTAAAGAAAAGGACATAAATGAAGCATGTAAACAGAGGAAGCATCAGAGGAGACATCAGAGGAGACATCAGAGGAGTCCAACCCAGAGACGTCTGGACGGACGGCGCCACCAGCAGGTCAGTGAGCTGTTGATGTGAAGGTTTTTCAGGGGATGAAAAGGCATTTTGATTTGATGGGAATCAGTCACCTTTATGCAGATAAAGAGGATTTCGGCACTAATGGATGTCCGTACATGAAGAGCAGAGAGAAGTACTTTAAATGCTGAGCGTTTATGGAGCAACGCTGACTAAGATTTAAACGCAATAAAGACAGAAATGAAGCTGAAACTGAAGCTTCCTGAGAACATTTACAGTCTTACATCCAGAAAAATGAGCTGGTTTACTTGTTTTAAATCTATTTTACATATTGAGTCCATGATTTACTCTCAGATTTACAATGAACGAGTCTTTTGTGTTTTAATTATCCAGGACATCTTTAATTTAGTCACTTACAGTTAAAATAAATGTCACTATCAGAGTTCCAGTTTTTATTTTTCTCTTTAACCATAAAAATATATTTTAACCACAGAAAATAATTCAGTGAGCAATAAGATATAAAATAAATCCACTTTGATTTAGGTGAAAACAACAAACAATGAATTCTGGGTAAACTGACTGAATTATTTCTCCACTGGTTGATTGATTTTCTTTCTTTTTTTTTTTTTAATGTTTTTTTCACTCAAGTAATTTAACCAAAAAATAATAATTTTGTTCCACTTGTTTCAAACCCTTAAATGTCTAAACTGAAACAGTAAAATATCTGCTACAATCATTTCATTCATTGTTTTTCTTTTTAAAATCATTAGATTTTTTACTTTTATTTATTTAATTCTTATTTTTCAATCACATAAACAAACTCTGCTGTCATCCAGTTTAATTTGACCTTATTTCCTTGTTGCTGGATCCCCTTTATAATAATTAAATATTTCCTCAGCATATTTCATTTCATGTAGACTGAAACGTCAGAGACGACTCCTCAGATTATTTTATTTCATTTTTCACCCAAATGAAATGGAATAAAGTAACAGGTGAATCAAGTCATTTATGACAGCTGGGTCTTCCCTTTTTCTTTCTCTTCTACATCCCATCATCCATCATCCCACCATCCCAGGTCATAGACGTTAAGTTTAGGAATCAAGTTGACTGTGTTTAAATGTCATGAAAGAATCTTCAATAAAACAAGTTTTCACCACTTGAGGGCGGGTTTGGCTGAGCAGCGATAACCTGTTTCAACTATTTTATGGCAGAAGAAGAGGCGGTAACGTCAATGCGACAGTTTTCTGAACCAGATACGAACAAATTAAAGGCTGCATGTGTTTTAAAAGATGAGAACTGAACTGGAGTTTGGATTTCACTAAAACATTGGTTCAGCCACGGTGAGCAATTTAAAAGAACTGCAGCCTCAAGTGGTCAGTAGAGAAACTGCAGCCTCAAGTGGTCAGTAGAGGAACTGCAGCCTCTAGTGGTCAATAGAGGGACTGCAGCCTCTAGTGATCATTGGAGGAACTGCAGCCTCTAGTGGTTAGTAGAGGAACTGCAGTCTCAAGTGGTCGGTAGAGGAACTGCATCCTCTAGTGGTCAGTAGAAGAACTGCAGCCTCTAGTGGTCGGTAAAGGAACTGCAGCCTCTAGTGGTCGGTAGAGGAACTGCAGCCTCTAGTGGTCGGTAGAGGAACTGCAGCCTCTAGTGGTCGGTAGAGGAACCGCAGCCTCTAGTGGTCGGTAGAAGAACCGCAGCCTCTAGTGGTCGGTAGAGGAACTGCAGCCTCTAGTGGTCGGTAGAGGAACTGCAGCCTCTAGTGGTCAGTAGAGGAACTGCAGCCTCTAGTGGTCAATAGAGGGACTGCAGCCTCTAGTGGTCGTTGGAGGAACTGCAGGAACTGTCCTGGTTCTAGCTCTTGTTCTGGTTGTAGCTCTCGTCCTGGTTCTAGCTCTCGTCCTGGTTCTAGCTCTGGCCCTGGTTCTAGCTCTGGTCCTGGTTCTAGCTCCTATTCTGGTTCTAGCTATCGTCCTGGTTCTAGCTCATGTCCTGGTTCTAGCTCTTGTCCTGGTTCTAGCTCTCGTCCTGGTTCAAGCTCTCATCATGGTTCTAGCTCTCATCCTGGTTCTATCTCTCGTCCTGGTTCTAGCTCTTGTCCTGGTTCTAGCTCTCGTCCTGGTTCAAGCTCTCGTCCTGGTTCTAGCTCTCATCCTGGTTCTAGCTCTCATCCTGGTTCTATCTCTTGTCCTGGTTCTAGCTCTTGTCCTAGTTCTAGCTCTCGTCCTGGTTCTAGCTCATGTCCTGGTTCTAGCTCTGGTCCTGGTTCTCGCTCCTGTCCTGGTTCTAGCTCTCATCCTGGTTCTAGCTCTCATCCTGGTTCTAGCTCTCGTCCTGGTTCTAGCTCATGTCCTGGTTCTAGCTCTGGTCCTGGTTCTCACTCCTGTCCTGGTTCTAGCTCTCATCCTGGTTCTAGCTCTCATCCTAGTTCTAGCTCTGGTCCTGGTTCTAGCTCATGTCCTGGTTCTAGCTCTCATCCTACTTCTTGCTCTTGTACTGGTTCTAGCTCGTGTACTGGTTCTAGCTCATGACCTGGTTCTAGCTCATGTCCTGGTTCTAGATCTCATCCTGGTTCTAGCTCTCATCCTGGTTCTAGCTCTCATCCTGGTTCTCTCTCGTCCTAGTTCTAGCTCTCGTCCTGGTTCTAGCTCTCATCCTGGTACTAGCTCATGTCCTGGTCCTAGCTCTAGTCCTGGTTCGAGCTCTTGTCCTGGTTCTAGCTCTTGTCCTGGTTCTAGCTCTCGTCCTGGTTCTAGCTCTCGTCCTGGTTCTAGCTCTCGTCCTGGTGCTAGCTCTTGTCCTGGTTCTAGCTCTCGTCCTGGTTTTAGCTCTTGTCCTGGTTCGAGCTCTTGTCCTGGTTCTATCTCTTGTCCTGGTTCTAGCTCTCGTCCTGGTTCTAGCTCTCATCCTGGTTCTAGCTCTCGTCATGGTTCTAGCTCTTGTCCTGGTTCTAGCTCTCGTCCTGGTTCTAGCTCTCGTCCTGGTTCTAGCTCTCGTCCTGGTATTAGCTCTCGTTCTGGTTCTAGCTCTCATCCTGGTTCTAGCTCTCATCCTGGTTCTAGCTCTCGTCCTGGTTATAGCTCTTGTCCTGGTTCTAGCTCTCGTCCTGGTTCTAGCTCTCGTCCTGGTTCTAGCTCTCGTCCTGGTACTAGCTCTCGTTCTGGTTCTAGCTCTCATCCTGGGTCTAGCTATCGTCCTGGTTCTAGCCTCTTTCCTGGTACTAGCTCTCATCCTGGTTCTACCTCTCGTCCTGGGTCTAGCTTTTGTCCTGGTTCTAGCTCTCATCATGGATCTAGCTCTCGTCCTAGTTCTAGCCTCGATCCTGGTTCTAGCCTCCGTCCTGGTTCTAGCTCTCATCCTGGTTCTAGCTCTCGTCCTGGTTCTAGCTTTTGTCCTGGTTCTAGCTCTCGTAATGGATCTAGCTCTCGTCCTAGTTCTAGCCTCCATCCTGGTTCTAGCTCTCGTCCTGGTTCAAGCACTTGTCCTGGTTCTAGCTCTCATCCTGGGTCTAGCTCTCGTTCTGGTTCTAGCCTCCGTCCTGGTTCTAGCTTTCGTCCTGGTTCTAGCTCTCGTCCTGGTTCTAGCTCTCATCCTGGTTCTTGCACTTGTCCTGGTTCTACCTCTCGTCCTGGGTCTAGCTCTCACCCAGGGTCTAGCTCTTGTCCTGGTTCTAGCTCTCATCCTGGTTCTAGCTTTTGTCCTGGTTCTAGCTCTCGTCATGGGTCTAGCTCTCGTCCTGGTTCTAATCTCCATCCTGGTTCTAGTCCTGGTTCTAGCTCTCGTCCTGGTTCTTGCACTTGTCCTGGCTCTAGCTCTCGTCCTGGTTCTAGCTCTCATCCTGGGTCTAGCTCTCGTCGTGGTTCTAGCTCTCGTCCTGGTTCTAGCACTTGTCCTGGTCCTAGCTCTTGTCCTGGGTCTAGCTCTCATCCTGGTTCTAGCTCTCGTCCTGGTTCTAGCTTTTGTCCTGGTTCTAGCTCTCGTCATGGGTCTAGCTCTCGTCCTAGTTCTAGCCTCCATCCTGGTTCTAGTTCTTGTCCTGGTTCTAGCTCTCTCGTCCTGGTTCAAGCACTTGTCCTGGCTCTAGCTCTCATCCTGGTTCTAGCACTCATTCTGGTTCTAGCTCTCATCCTGGTTCTAGCTCTCGTCCTGGTTCCAGCTTTTGTCCTGGTTCTAGCTCTCGTCATGGGTCTAGCTCTCGTCCTGGTTCTAGCCTGCGTCCTGGTACTAGCTCTAGTCCTGGTTCTAGCTCTCGTCCTGGTTCTAGCACTTGTCCTGGTCCTAGCTCATGTCCTGGGTCTAGCTCTCGTCCTGGTTCTAGCCTCTGTCCTGGTTCTAGCTCTCGTCCTGGTTCTAGCTCTCATCCTGGTTCTAGCTCTCGTCCTGGTTCTAGCACTTGTCCTGGTTCTAGCTCTCATCCTGGTTCTATCTCTCGTCCTGGTTCAAGCTCTCGTCCTGGTTCTAGCTCTCATCCTGGTACTAGCTCATGTCCTGGTTCTAGCTCTAGTCCTGGTTCTAGCTCGTGTCCTGGTTCGAGCTCTTGTCCTGGTTCTAGCTCTCGTCCTGGTTCTAACTCTCGTCCTGGTTCTAGTTCTCGTCCTGGGTCTAGCTCTTGTCCTGGTTCTCTAGCCTCCGTCCTGGTTCTATATCTCGTCCTGGTTCTAGCTCTCGTCCTGGGTCTAGCTCTTGTCCTGGTACTAGTTGTCGTCCTGGTTCTACTCTTGTCCTGGTTCGAGCTCTTGTCCTGGTTCTCTGGTTCTAGCTCTCGTCCTGGTTCTAGCTCTCATCCTGGTTCTAGCTCATGTCCTGGTTCTAGCTCTCGTCCTGGTTCGAGCTCTCGGTCCTGGTTCTAGCTCATCCTGGTTCTCTAGCTCTCGTCCTGGTTCTAGCTCTCATCCTGGTTCTAGCTCTCGTTCCTGGTTCTAGCTCTCATCCTGGGTCTAGCTTCTAGTCTCTGGTTCTAGCTCGTCCTGGTTCTAGCTCTCGTCCTGGTTCTAGCCTTGTCCTGGTTCTAGCACTCGTCCTGGTTCTAGCTCTCATCCTGGTTCTAGCTCTCGTCCTGGTTCAAGCTCTCGTCCTGGTTCTAGCTCTCATCCTGGTACTAGCTCATGTCCTGGTTCTAGCTCTAGTCCTGGTTCTAGCTCGTGTCCTGGTTCGAGCTCTTGTCCTGGTTCTAGCTCTCGTCCTGGTTCTAACTCTCGTCCTGGTTCTAGCCTCCGTCCTGGTTCTATATCTCGTCCTGGTTTTAGCTCTCGTCCTGGGTCTAGCTCTTGTCCTGGTTCTAGTTGTCGTCCTGGTTCTAGCTCTTTCCTAGCTCTTGTCCTGGTTCGAGCTCTTGTCCTGGTTTCTAACTCTTTTCCTGGTTCTAGCTCTCGTCCTGGTTCGAGCTCTCGTCCTGGTTCTAGCTCTAGGTTCTAGCTCTCGTCCTGGTTCTAGC
>JAGFBZ010001436.1:0-93349 GCA_018398805.1 Hirundichthys speculiger
GATGTCCCATAGTGATCACCGATGCCTTTTTGTATACAAAGGCAGCTGCTTCCAGACCCTGATAACAGGGTGGCAGCCCTTCCTCTACACTGTCCAACTTTGTGCTATAGGAAGAAATAGGTTGTTTACCTGTAGGGGTATCTTGCATCAGTACTGCACGTGCATACCCCTGCCTTTCTGCCACATATAGATGGAATGGTTTGCCATAGTCTGGATTGGCCAAGGCCGGAGCAGTTTGGAGATCTCTTTTTAGTAGTTGAAATGCCCCTTCTGCCTCATCAGTCCACTGCAACTGGGCCGACTGTTGTCCCTGTCCTGCTGCTCGGATCAGGACTCTTAAAGGGGCTGCTTTGAGAGCGTAATCACAGATCCATGGTCTGCTGTAGCCTGCCATACCAAGAAAAGACAACATCTGACCTACAGTTAAAGGCTTTGGAACTTTACTTATGGCCTCCAGCTGGGAAGGTGCAATTTGTCTTTTATCCCCACTTAGTTGCCTACCCAAATATTCCACTGTTGGTTGACAGAATTGGAGCTTCTTTTTGCTTACCTTGTGTCCTCCTTCTGCCAGAGCCGTCAACACAGTGATGGAGTCTTTTTCACACTGCTTTTTTGTCTCAGAGCAAATCAAAATGTCATCCACATACATTAAGGTGGTTGACTGTACATCCAGATGACTGAGGTCGTTTGCAAGAACTCGATTGAAAATGGAGGGAGAGTGTACAAACCCTTGCGGCAACCGAGTATACGTATACTGTTGCCCTTTGTATGTGAATGCAAATAAGTGCTGTGAATCAGGATGAACTGGTACACTGAAAAATGCAGAGCACAGATCTATCACTGTGAACCATTTGGTTCCTGGTGGGATGTTGGATAACAGTGTGTGAGGATCAGGTACTATGGGCATTTCTTCAGCAACTACTGCATTGACTAACCTCAAGTCATGTACTAATCTGTACTCATTTCCACCTGGTTTCTTAATGGGAAAAATTGGGGTGTTGCATGCACTGTTCGTCTTTACTAAAACTCCTGCCTCTACTAACCCTGTTATGATGGGATTTATGCCTTCTATGGCTTCCTGCTTTAGAGGGTACTGTTTTTGGTATGGCAATCTGACACCTGATTTTACGCGAAACTTTTGGGGTTCAGCTGATTTTACTAATCCTACATCTGTTTTGTGTTGGGACCATACTTGCATTGGGACTTGCTCTATTAAGGTTACATGTTCATCTGTCATCACCATATTTTTAACCTTTCCCCTAGGTACCTTAACCCTTTCTGCTATTGCTTCATCAGCTGATGGGCTTGTTATTTTAAAAAATTGTCCATCTGGGGAGACACTCACTTGGGGACAGTCTCAACTTGTCTTGCCGTTTTCACCATAGGGCCTAAGTCATGTGACTCATACCCGTCTGCAATCAACAATGTCACATGTGGTGATGAGTTGGGAACTGAGAACCAGCTCTCAACTTTCTCGTCTGCAAAGTTCACAGCTGCAGCGGCTCCTTGTGGTCCTACTATGATATCTTCATACTGGATTATTGTGGTTTTACCATTAATTTTTTCATCCCAGCTTGTCTCAAAGTCCTCGTGAGTTTGGTCTCCGTCATAGAACATGGTACAGTGAAGTGGAAGTGTTGGCGCTCTAGCCATGTCATAGTGGTTCATTACCAGTGGTCGCCAGGCTTTCCATTCCTGGTAAAGGACAGAGTCATGTGCTGTCAGCTTCAACCAGAACACTTGAGCCTCAGGACCATGGTCGGGAGTCCATAGTGGTCCTGTAGGTACTCTTAATGGCATCATAGGGAAAGATAGGTAATCATTTGTATCATCATTCACATCAAAGTAGATACCATCTGGTGTACACTTTGATTCTTGCATTTAGTTGGCATAACACATCTCTTCCCAAGAGATTGATTGGCGTATCTGCTGAGTATAGCAGGGAAGCGTAGATTGTTTTGTCTCCTATTTTCAGCGGAACAGGCACGGTCATTGGTATTATTTGTGTTTTCCCAGAGAAACCTACAGTACGAATCTTTGATGCCGAGAGGGGAAAATTGGCTCCTTTTTTACCTATACAGGAGTACGTAGCTCCCGTATCGATCATAAATTGGTGATGCTGATTACATATAGTTACATTTATTGTGGGTTCCGCTTGAGGGCGTTGTGTTAGGATGGATAAAATTGTCTTTCCCTCAGGTTTCTCTGGGCACCCCTATTGCCAGTATGCTGCTTGACCTGTCCAGGGACCATTATTCTGGTGGTCGGGGCCCAGTCCTGAGTTGGCAGCCTCAGCATTCGGATTTTGTCCAGTTTGTCCAAGTGTCCAGTTTGCCCGCATCCCCAACATTGCAGCCTTGATTGATACTGTGGAGCTGCGCCAGCTACCTGTTGCTGTGGTCCTGGCATGGCCCCTCTGGCTCCTCCTCGAGGCCTGCCCCATCTTCCTCGCATGGGTGGACCGCCTCTTCCTCGTCCAGCTGATGGTTGCTGCATGCCTCCTCCTTGGTTAACATGCACGTGGATTGGCGGGATTTGTGGAGCCGGTATTACAGGAACAGAGTTAGGCACAGCAGGTGTCTGTTGGACGGGGATTGCACTGTTGGTGCAATCATTGGTGCTTGCATTACCCCTCCGTCGTATCCATTTTTGGGCCATGGTGAATCCACCGTTACCGCCGCCAGGGTTTTTGGCTTTTCTCGTTCCTTCTTTTGTTTGGTCAGCTCTCCTATCTGTAGTAGGGTTAGCTTATTAGCCAACATCTTACTCTGGTCTTCACGAGTCTGCCTCTCAGCTCTGTATGCATTCACATAATGAACCACATGTTCGGAGAATATCGGCCATTCCATTTTCATTAATCCCACTCCTTCACTCATCTTGGACTGTACTTCTTTGGGCATGGCGTTTTTTACATACAGTTTGAATAAGGCACTGTTGACTCGTTACTATCCCATTCACTTCCGGTCTCGGCTTTCCACATTCTCTGATAATCATGCAGAAATTGTGCTGGGCTGTCACTATCTTTTAGGCATTTTTTTTTCTAATTTGGCTGGGTCCATTCGTGAGGGGTATTTTTCCCTTAGAGCCTTCCAGACCCTAGGTCTTAATAAGTCGAAGGGCACCTCATCATGTTGTTGCCCGTCCGTCACCCCTCCCATATCGGCCATTCTGAAGATCTCTGTGGTGGCCGCTTGTCCTGCCGTCTTTACCAGTAGAGCCTTGACGTCTCCTGCTGCCAGCTTGATCCCTCCCGTGAGTTCCTCGAGCTTCTCGATCCATTTGTCTGCGCCATCTGTCAGGGGAGTCAGCTTCCCAGCAAGTGTCATCATATCCATAAATGACCATGGTACATACCGGTAATCGTCATCTGGTCCTTTGGCCATTAAGGGGGCCATCGTTGCTCTGTCTGCTCCAGGTCTTGGTCCTTTCATGGGTGGTTGTCGCTGTACTTGTTTGCCACTCCGCAGCGTCATTGGATCTTGATGTTCCTCTACTTCGGTTGTTAGGTTGATGTCAAATGTCAGCTCTCTTCCAGTGGGACCTAGCTCATGGTTTCTCTCATTCTCAGCTCGAGATCTCTCGAACTGCTCCTTTTCTTCTTGCCACTTCTTCCTCATCTTTCTGCTTAGTTCTTCTCTGCTTCGTTCTATTGCCTTCATAGCTTGGACCTGGGACTGGTTTAATCTTTTTTCCATTGCCTTCATAGCTTGAACCTGGGACTGGTTTAATCTTTTTTCCTGTTCTTCTTCTACTTTCCTCAGTCGCTCTTGCAGGTCATGAGTCTCTTCTTTTGCTTGTGCACATATTTGGCCAAGCTGCTGCGTCATTTTCTCCAGCCGTTCCTCTGCTGTCTCCGGCTCTTCTTCCTCCGAACTGTCATTTTCTTCTTCTCTTCCATCACTTTCCCCGTTGCATGAGTCATCCGACTGGATGCAGTACTTGTCTAGTTCTAGGTCTGAATCCCTGCTGTGCTTGTCACAATTCATAATGCTTTTTGACAGTGTCTTTCCTTTTTGAGGTGTTTTCTGGGCTGGTTTTTCTGTTTCTGTAGGTGCTTTTCCTGTCCATGAGTGGCTCTGCCTTCTTCCTTTTAGGGGCGTGGATGTTTTTCCTGGTGACCATAGTAGTGTCTGTGGTAGTTGTTCTGCATTATACCTCATCAGTGCGTCAAGTTGCTGCTGGCCTCTTTCTGATCTTTAGGCTGTTCGTTCCTTCAGTCTTTCTACATTTCTCATTCCTTGGTCATTCCTTGGTACAGTCTTTCTTGTTCTTGTTCTTGGTCGGGTGCTACTTTTCTTTCTGCTAAGTCTCATGGGTATATACGCTTTTTACGTATTTCCTTTTCTCCCGTTGGCAGGGTTACCTGCTCCCATGTTTCTTCATATCTCTTCCCGGCTACTATCTCTTCCTCTACATCTGGTGAGTTTATACGCGGCGAATATATACGCAGTGAATATGTACACGGTGAGTCTATACGTGTTTTACGCATTACTTTCTCTCCCGATGGCAATGTCATCTGTTTCCATCTAGCATCTTCCTTCCCAGGATAACCTACTCGTACTATTTCTATTATTTCTTTTCTCATTGTTTCTGGGTGAAAATAGGCAGGAGGTGCAGTTGCTGGCGAGCTTGCTCCGGAGTGAGATGCAATTACTGGTGTATCTGCTCCTAAGTTTATTGACTCTGGCTCTTCGCCCTCACTTTCCCTATTTACCTCGTTTTCTGGTGGGTTCATTACAACTTTTAGTCTGCCTGTTATCACCCCGTCCACTTTGCCTCCATCTCCTAGAAAATATTGCCCGTTGTATGGAGGCGGTGGGGATCTATTTCTCTGCGCAGCACACTAGGTGCTTATTTGCTTCTGTTCTAAAATATTGCAGGATATCTCTCTGCTCAGCATTTCTCTGTTTCTTCTTCATGTGTGCTTTATCATTCTTTTGAACCTTCTCTCCTAATCCCTCTTCCACTTCATCACAACATTTTGGATCAAAACTGCCCTCCATAGGCCATCGGTTCCTTCCTGATGTCATCTTGTGCCAGTCTCCCATGCACTGTTGGATTTTCCTTCTGTTTGCTGGGTGGGTAACAATAACCAGTTTTGCAGGCGTTATTACTCCTTTTTGCTTACTGGGGCCAGTTCCCATATTTTATGGCAGTCCACAGTGCCCCCTAGGACTCTGTGGTTACCTCCCAACCTTTTTCCCTCTGCTATCTATCCTCCCTTTCTCTTTACTGCTTGTGCTCTTGGTCAATGCAGATCTACTTACCTTTCGTCTGTTCTTTCTCATACAATTCTATGCTAGGTTCTGGCCGACTGGGAGCTATGGCACGCTGTGTCCCTGGTACCCAGTTCAGACGGTTTGGGATTAACCCCGTACCACGACACCAGACCTGTATATATCTAGTTACACAAAAAATTTCACTTTTACACAAAAATTTCACGAACACAAACTTCTTACTTGTAAGTCTGCAACTCTTGAAGTCACTTATCACTTTGTTTAGTACCCCTGTACTTTATTCTGCTGCTTCCCTACAGCTTTTTCCTTCTGCCTCCGGCCCACTGTCTCGCTAGACTCCAGTGGTGGCGCCCCTGGACAGTATTTTATTCTTATCACTTCTTTTCTCTTTTCTTGTTACACTTAAACTTACACTAAACTATTTATTGACTGAGTGTTTGATTATGATCGAGTATTTGATTAATCCTTCCTCTTACTTGTGTTAATATCGCATAACTCAGAATACAGAACCCTGTGATCGCCACACTTAGCCACCCTACAATTAAAACTGTTAGTATTAATTTCCTGAGTTTATCCATCCCATACTCAATTCATTTTCAAACAATCAGACTTTAGACCTTTTAACCAGTTTTTCATTGCTTTGTTTTACGTATCTGATTCTTCAGTTAATTCTAGGTTGTTTAGAAAAGTTTTATGGTACCTTCTGACCACTGGACTGGATGAAGGCTGGATCCCTTTGTTAAATTTAGAAAAAGACAAAAAATAAATTAATATCTCACCTGTTTTGGTGAATGGGCCCTGGGATCCTTGCCTTTTTCAGAGCCAGCCCGGTGGCCTCCGGTCCTGGCTTTCCTCCTGGCTGGCTTGCCAAATGTCGTGACAAAACTGGTGTCTGGTTCGCCAATGATCTCAAAAATATTCTAAGTTCTTAAAGTGTGAAATATTCTAAGTACAAAGTCAACCAAACTGGTTTAAAGTCAAAAAATGAAGGTTTTATTGTTCAATACAATAGCTCCTTCTGAGACAATTGCCCGGGCAATGGTCTGAATCACAGTACAAAATGCTCCGTCTTTTATACAATCTGGGGCAGTGGCAGCACCGCCTCTTGCCCCTCCTTTTTCCACGCCCCTTTCCTCAGGGTTTCTTCTGATCTAACTGTGGTTGGCCAGCTGAGTTTGGCATTTTCTTATAAGTCAGCACTTTTTCCTTTAAAGATACACCCTATTCTGTATCATTTCAACACTTTTCCTTTAAAGACACACCCTATTCTGTATCTTTTCTTTGCATTCTCTTTATCATTTCTTGAGCCGGGAAATTCCCAGAAACTCATAATTTCTGCTGACCGGTGCTTTTGCACACACACACACACTGTACGACCGGTGCCAGAGTTTGGTCCGCATGGCCGGCAGTAAGTCGGATTCGTTTCCAGTGAGGGTTGGACTCCGCCAAGGCTGCCCTTTGTCACCAATTCTGTTCATTACTTTTATGGACAGAATTTCTAGGCGCAGTCGAGGTGTTGAGGGGATTCGGTTCGGTGGCCTCAGGATTGGGTCTCTGCTATTTGCAGATGATGTGGTTCTGTTGGCCTTATCGAGCCGTGATCTACAACTCTCGCTGGCTGGGATGAGAATCAGCACCTCCAAATCCGAGACCATGGTCCTCAGCCGGAAAAGGGTGGAGTGCCCTCTCCGGGTTGGGGACGAGGTCCTTCCCCAAGTGGAGGAGTTTAAGTATCTCGGGATCTTGTTCACGAGTGAGGGAAGGATGGAGGGGGAGATCGACAGACCGAAAGAACAAGATCGCGGATACAAGCGGCTGAAATGAGCTTCCTTCGCAGGGTGGCTGGGCTCTCCCTTAGAGATAGGGTGAGAAGCTCGGTCATCCGGGAGGGGCTCAGAGTAGAACCGCTGCTCCTCCGCATCGAGAGGAGCCAGATGAGGTGGCTTGGGCATCTGGTTAGGATGCCTCCTGGACGCCTCCCTGGTGAGGTGTTCCGGGCACGTCCCACTGGGAGGAGACCCCGGGGAAGACCCAGGACACGCTGGAGGGACTATGTCTCTCGGCTGGCCTGGGAACGCCTCGGGATCCCCCCAGAGGAGCTGGAAGAAGTGGCCGGGGAGAGGGGGGTCTGGGCTCCCTTACTCCGACTGATGCCCCCGCGACCCGACCTCGGATAAGCGGAAGAAGACGGTACGGTACGGTACACACACTTCATTTAACAGAACAGCTGGTACTGCATAACAGAGCTGCAGGTGTTCCTTCATATCTGTCTTTTACAGTTTCCATATCTTTCCATGTCTCTCTTTTACACTCATGCTGTGGTTCATAGAGTTCATGAAAAGCTCAAGGATATTTACACTACACTCTTCAACTAAACAAGCTCTGACCGTGTATTTTTGTGAGGTCTGCTGATCAGTTGTTTGATCAGGATTTTATTCATTTCTCAGGAGGTTGTACGACACCAAACTTAGACACCATCACAAGTCAAAGGTCTATAAGTGCATTCAAAATTAAGAAAACTAAATTAAACTGAATTAAATCTAAAAAAAACTTTTCAACCTGCTACTTCATGTGCAAATTATAAAAACAGAAAAGGTCCCCTGATCACAAAGACCGAAACACTCAATTTGAAAGCTAAGAAAATACATTTTTATGGTCTAGATATGATTTTACTTTCTTTTGTGATTTACTTTCTTTTCCACTTTTGGTCATTGTCCGGCTTTTTGAGATTAATTTTTTTGAACTTTGACTTAGCTGTGGGCATATATTTTAATTATAGGTATGAGAATGGTATTGTGTTAGGTCTAAACCTGAAAAGGAGGCAAATGCCAGAGAAGGGGGGAGGCGGCATAGCAAGCATACACAGATATTTTTCCTTCACAATTGTATATAACACATTAACAAAGCAATGTTCATCGACCGCTCTACTCCAGCATTCAGCTTGGAAAAACTGTAGTTATTCTTGAGTTAAGTTATTCTTGATTGCCTTAATTGGAGGTTTCAGATGTGTTTGTGTTTTTTTTTCCTTCAACAAGATCGTGGCTACTTTGTACAGGATTGTGACTAGAAGTCTAGTCTACTTGCACAAATGTCTTCTCCAAACCTGTGACTGCCTCTACATGACAAACATGCGATGTGATGATGTGATGTGATGCGATGTGATACATGTGATGAATGTCATGTTTTCACCACAAGAGGGCAGTGAACACTTTTGTTTCCACCACTGTTGTGGCAGGATGATAAACAGACACACTCCGAGGACCTGTCACTCAGTGACAGCAAAACCTGGTGCAGATTAGAGATTTTGGTGCATCTTCATGATCATTAATATCTCCAAAAATGTTTCCTAGTCTTTGAGGAAAGAAAATCAGGATTTCCGAAGCTTGTATTTTTCCCTGTGTTGATGTGAATGGAATATTACAATAGGGAGGTGATGATCAGTAACTGGCTTTTTATTGTTTGAAGATTTTTCCTGGAAAGACCGCACTTAGAAGATAATATTTAGTAAGCTGAGCAAACTGGGTTATGTTTGAGTTATGCCCTTGAGTCATCAGCTGCTATTGATTGAAAGTAATTAATAAAAGATTATAAGAGCATTACTCATTGGGTGGTAATTGTTAGACCTCTTCGGATAATAGTGAGAAGGCTTGAAATCTGAACACTGACTGCCATCATTTATAAATACTTTAAAAAAAAAAAAAAATGTGCTTCCTTGCCGTAGTTTTGCATCGCGCAGACCCCGAGATCTAACCTAGAAATCTAGACGCACCGATTTGATGTGGATCAAATTAATGAGAAACCCAAGAACCAGTGTAATAAAGGAAAAAGAGGAAATTATAACAGAATTATTCAAGGTTAGCTCCTTTACATAAAGTCATGATCAGGAAACCAGTTTATTAAATGAGTATAAGACTTCAGGAAAGAATAAGAATAATATAACTGTTTTATGGCCTGCTTGCATTGTAGCATCATTGTTGCATCCGTCGAAACTGTTGTGAACATTTGACATTAAATCTTGGATAATACCAAAACTAAATTTCATGATTTGTAGCTGTCCATGGAACTTTGTGCACAAAACCAAGAGATGTGTTTCAGTAAAATACCAAAATCTGGCTCTGATTCTCTTATTGTGTTTTTTTGATATGCAGTGTGTGTCATTAGGGGGAGATTTGTGCCAGACGAGACAAACAGATACTCAGCTACAGGGAGCTGCCTCATAACGTGGCCTAGTTAAAGCTTTTCTGTTGTTTGCATCGCAATTCGGTCAGAATTTCCCAAAATATGTAATATGTAATATGTAGTAAGAGTCTGTATGTTGTTGCTTAGGAACTGTTCATCCTGTGGCCCCAGTATCAATCAATCATTACATATTAGGGGAGGCAAGACATCCTTATCCCTTTGCAAAACATTTATAACGCTATTTTCTCACCTAAATTTGGGAGAGATGCTGAGGCTCACTGTTCAGACATTTACTGAAAGATCCAGCTGTGATACAAAGTAACAGCTCAGAGGGGATGATTAAATATGTAATGAGCCAGTTAAAACCTTTTCAAGGTAAAATGTCCAAATCTAAGCAAGCTTTATTATCTAACAGTAAAGACTTGCTTACATTAGTCTGCAACTAATCATTGACAACATTATGATTTTAAACTAGAGGTGTCTCCACAGGAGGTCCATCCTCAGGTTTGGGGCCCCCCTGTAGCCCTGGCTTTTCCTGCTGGGCTTCCATCTGCTTTGGAGGTGGTTTGGTCCCTGGATTGATGATGACACAATGGGTTTTTGACACGTATGGCAGTGAGTGACTGAGGGTCTCGTCCCAGCCGGGCCTCCGGAGTACCCCCAACCTCACATTTGCAGTCGGCGCTTTGCCAAGGCTAATGGGAGGAGTGATCCTCCTGCTATGGACTGGGACTTGTAGTTTACAGGTGGCTGGTAATTCAGGACAAGAAGCTAATCCCTCTGGCTTCTGTCCTGAGACTCTTTGTGGAGGCGCCAGCACATGAACCAGGCTGACAGTACGCCGCTGAACTCGAAGACAATGATGTGTGGTGAAAGCAGGCCTCTTCAGAAACTGGCCACCAATGGAAACTCTTGACTCGTACGTGAGCATTAATAGCTGCTCTGCTGCCAGAGAGCCTATTGCTCCCTCTTTTCTGGGAGTCTTTATGAAGGCTTCTAAACTGGTTTATGAAGTTTCCCAGTTGACCCAGCAGGACTCCTTTCACGCGCCTGTCAACATGCCATTTCTTTCCACTTTGGTGGCTCCAAGTTAAAGAGAAATTTCTCACTCCTCCCTTCCTTTCCCAAAACAAGATGATAAAAGTTAGATTTTTACTTCTAAGTGACTGCAACGATGCTACTGTACCTTCAGAGGGGAGATGCTTCACTACAAGAGGTATTGATATGATGGTGTTATCTCCTTCCTGTGTGAGATCAGAGAAGACCCATGACCACCGAGGTAGAAGAGAAGTGTCAATCACCACATTCATGGTATTCAGTGAGTACAGACACATACATGCACTATTATATTTGGCAAAGACATCCCACTTATTTTTCTTTTTATTTATACTTGACACATGAAACAATAAAGAAAGAAAAAATAAAACATGCAGTGTAAATGTACCTTAAAGTGTAGATAGGTTCTTTAACTGACACTTGTTAATCCATTAACACATTTAGACAGTCATGTAAGATCTTTGAGTAAATGCTATGAAATATTGTAGCCATCTATGTGTGCAGGACATGGTCATTTAAAGGGGTCTAAATCAGGTGATCATGGCCTTCTAGCATTTTTTATTTCTCTAAAAGTTTAAAAAAAATATTTCCTTGTTTTCCTTTCCTTATATTGAAGAATCTCCTGGTGGTCTGTGTATGAAACATCTCAGATGACTTCAGACTTTCCTTTATGGGTGACCTTATAACTCCCTCACAAATATTGTTCAGTTATTTTTTTGATGTGCTCGTTCATGTTTTGTATTCTTAACCGTCTCTTTTTCATTTTAATGTGTTGCTCATTATTTTTTGATGTTTTACTTAATTTTGGAACGAGGGAAACAGCCTCCCTTCTTACATTTAAGCTGTGGCGACTGTTGAGTATTTTAAATAAACCCACTTCTTCAGGCTGAGCATAATACCTTTGCTTATATTGTTATTTTAACTTACATGAAAACTTGGCTTACATCCTATTTATTTCATCTCATTTACAGTGCCTTGCAAAAGTATTTGCCCCCCTTTAACTTTTCGACCTTTTGCCACATTTCAGGCTTCAAACACTATAAAACTATAAAATTTCTGTTGTTTGTCAAGGATCAACAACAAGTGGGACACAATCGTGAAGTGGAATGAAATTTATTGGATATTTTAAACTTTTTTAACAAATAAAAAACTGTAAAGTGGGGCGTGATTGGGCCCCTTTACTTTCAGAGCAGCAAACTGAGTCCAGAAGTTCAGTGAGGATCTCTGAATGATCCAATGTTGTCCTGAATGACTGATGATGATCAATAGAATCCACCTGTGTGTAATCAAGTCTCCATATAAATGCAGCTGGTCTGTCTTCTGGTTAAAGCTCAGAGAGTATCATGAAGACCAAGGAACACACCAGGCAGGTCCCAGATACTGTTGTGGAGAAATGTAAAGCTGGATGTGGATACAAAAAGGAGCTCTGAGCAAGCAATCAGACTGAAATGGAAGGAGTATCAGACCACTGCAGATCTACCAAGACCCGGCCGTCCCTCTAAACTTTCATCTGGAACAAGGAGAAGACTGATCAGAGATGCAGCCAAGAGGCCCATGATCACTCTGGATGAACTGATCTACAGCTGAGGTGGGACAGTCTGTCCAGAGGACAACAATCAGTCCTACACTGGACAAATCTGGCCTTTATGGAAGAGTGGCAAGAAGAAAAAGACATTTCTCAAAGATATCCATAAAAAGTCTGGTTTAAAGTTTGCCACAAGCCACCTGGAGACACACCAAACATGTGGAAGAAGGAGCTCTGGACCACAATGTAAAACAATATGTTTGGAGTAAAAGCAACACAGCTCATCACCCTGAACACACCATCCCCACTGTCAAACATGGTGGTGGCAGCATCATGGTCTGGGCCTGCTTTTCTTCAGCAGGGACGGCGAAGATGGTTAAAATTGATGGGAAGATGGATGGAGCCAAATACAGGAGCATTCTGGGAGAAAACCTGTTGGAGTCTGCAGAAGACCTGAGACTGGGACGGAGATTTATCTTCCAACAGGACAATGATCCAAAACATGAAGACAAATCTACAATGGAACGGTTCACAAATAAACATATCCAGGTGTTAGAACGGCCAAGTCAAAGTCCAGACCTGAATCCAGTCCAGAATCTGTGGAAAGAGCTGAAGACTGCTGTTCACAAACGCTCTCCATCCAACCTCACTGAGCTCCAGCTGTTTTACAGGAAGAATGGACAAGAATTTAGTCTCTGGATGTGTTGAACTGATAGAGACAAACCCCAAGAGACCTGCAGCTGGAACTGCAGCAGAAGGTGGCACTACATTAACGCAAGGGGGCTCAATAATATTGCACGCCCCACTTTTCAGTTTTTTATTTGTTAAAAAAGTTTAAAATATCCAATACATTTCGTTCCACTTCACGATTGTGTCCAACTTGTTGTTGATTCTTGACCAAAAAAAATTAATTTTATGTCTTAATGTTTCAAGCCTGAAATTTGGAAAAAGGTTGAAAAGTTCAAGGGGGCCGAATACATTCACAAGGCACTGTAATTAGTATCAGTTGTTCTTATTTTTAATTTTTTTTTTTCTTATATCTAATGCTGAATTAGGAATTTGTGTTTTATAAATAAACATTGACTTGACTTGAATTTTCTTCTTGATGTACTCTTCTTTGAATTCTCTTTGACTATATGGTAGTAAGCAGCAAGTAAAAGGAAAAAATCAACCCACAGTTTTCACTCTGGGTTGATTTTTATATTACTGTATTGCATTATGTAAAAAAATATGTTGTGTGTGATATATTCACTTTCTCTCCTCTGTTGATGTCCAAACCATCTCAATCTGGTCTCTTTGACTTTTTCTCCAGAACATCTAACATGTTCTGTCTCTCTGATGTGCCCATTCCGATCTTCTCCATCCTCATCACTCCCAGAACCTCAACATTTTAACCTCTGCTACCTCCAACTTTGCCTGCTGTCTTCCTCAGCGCCACAGTCTCTAAACCAACAACATTGGGGATCTCACCACCATCTTCCACACCTTTCCTTTCATTCCTGCTGAAACTCTTTTCCCACACGTCACCCCTGACACTTTTCTCCACAAACAATCACTGTTGACCCCAAGTACTTAAAATCCTCCACCTTCTTCGTCTCTGCTCTTTGTAGCCTCACCGTTCCACTTGGCTTCTTCTCATTCACACACATGTCTTCTGTCTTGATGTAGCTAACCTTCATTCATCTTCTTTTCAGGCCATGGATCTCCTCTGTCACACCTACAGCACACCTCACCACTGTCTCGCAGCTCTCATACATGTCCTGCACCAGTCTAACATACTTCTAACATACTTCTCTGCTCCTCCAGACTTACTCATACAATACTACAACTCCTCTCTCCACACTTTGTCATTTGCTCTCTCAAGGTCTACAAAGACACAATGCAGCTCCCTCTGACCTTCTCTGTAGTCCTCCATCAACATCCTTAAAGCAAACATTGCATCTGTAGTACTCTACTTTGACATGAAACCATCCTGCTTTTCACAAATGCTTGCTTCTCCCTTCAGTCTAGCTTCCACTACTTTCTCCCGTCATTACATTGTGTAGCTCATCATTTTAATTCTTTCTGCTTTAGTTTCCACACCTCTGCATGTCTCCTTTTTTCTTCACCAGCACACTTCTCCTCCATTCCTCAGGAATCCTCTCACAGTCTAATATCGTAGTGAAACTCTACTGCCACCTCTCCAACACACTTCCACACTTCCACAGGTATATTATCAGAACCAACCATCTTTCCACTCTTCAATCAATCAATCAATCAAACATTATAGCGCTGTTAGAACAATTTAAATGCAGCACAAAGTGCTTTACAATGTAAAAGCAATAAAACCGCATCGCTCCCACCCATTAACTCACCCCCTTCCCCTCCACCCTTAATCCCTATCTATGATAAAACGTGAAACGTGCGCACAGAAGAACCAGAGAGGAAAACACTGTCACAGGGAGCCGTCTGCATCGGGAGACAGGTGTGACCCAGCTGCCTGGTAGGGGGCCACAACCCAATCCCAGATAGGGAAGAGCACCTAACACCACTGATGCAGGGTGGAGGGATGGATCCTTTATCCTCCTAAATGCCCTCCTCACTTCAGAATTTCTAATCTTTGCTACCACCAGATCCATCTTTTTTACCGCCTTCTCCTTCATTTTCCTCATTCATCAACTCTTCAAAGTGCTCTTTCCATCTTTCTTTCACATTTTTAAGTTAAAATTGGATTTAGGTTTTTGTTAATAGTGCACCGAAGCGAAGAGAAACACACACAGAGAGAAAGAAAGGAAAAAAAAAACAGGTTTGTTTTAAAATATATATATATATTTCTTGTAGGTACATTTTTACAATTTGATGATGAGGTAAGACATACCTGTCAAGTATCCCGTTTTGGCTGGGAAAGTCCTGTATTTTACTCTTCTCTCCCTCTGTCCTCCCATATAAGTATTTTCCCGTAAATCTCCCGTATTTTAAGTCACGTTAATGAAAAATAATAATACCGCATCGGGCGGAGTAAAAAAACAAACAAACAAACAAACAAAAAAAACATTCCCAATCAGAGATCTGTCACTTGCCTCACGATAACTGTCCAAAACAGTCAAAGAGTGCAGAAAGTATGTGGGTAAGGTGAAAGAGATGAGCAATTGCAGTTGTAATTGTAAATGATAAAAGATTTGAAAGATGATGTGGGTATGGGATGATGTGAATATGTGTCATTCAAATGGAGATGAAACAATCTTCCATTCTTTATATCACCATTTAGAAACCACCACAGAATTGTTTTATTGATGATTTTACTGAACTACTTTCAGTTGTGTGCACTGACTTTGACTGTTTGGTCATAACAGGGGACTTGAATGTGCATGTACATGTAACCCATGACAACCAAGCAAAAGAACTTACTGCTGTCCTTGAAATGTTTGGTCTAACTCAGCATGTGACTGAGCCCAACCACAGAAGGGGGCACACTTTAGATCTGCTTATGTCAAAGGCTCTCAGTCTCACCCAAACTAGCAGTTGGGTCTGTGGTTGTTCGGAGAAGACTCATAAATGACAGCACAGAGACACAGTTTATGGAAATTATTCATGTTCTAATGTTGATGATCTGTTGAACTCTTACACATCAAGTGTTTTAAAGGTTTTGGATACCATTGCTCCTGTCAAGGTTAGAATGGTTAAAATTCAATTCAATTCAATTCAATTCAATTTTATTTATATAGCGTCTGTTACAATGACAATTGTCTCTAGGCGCTTTACAGAGACCCAGAGCATGACCCCCGAGCAAATATCATTAACTAAGATTATAAAATTAAATCCAATCAATGATAATGGCAAGTAAAAAAAACTCCCACGTAGGGAGAAAAAAAACCTTTTATGCCAAGCAGTGGCAAGGAAAAACTCCACTTTAAGAGGAAGAAACCTTGAGCAGGACCTGGCTCATATGGGGGGACCTTCCTGCTGAAGGCCAGCCGGGTAGAGAAAGAAAAGGGGGGAGACGGGACAGAGAGAGGACGGAGAGCATAGAGAGATGGAGGACAGAGAGAGGAGAGCACACAAATGACTAAATACAATGGCCATATAAACATAAACAGATGGAGGTAGCAGCACTGGGATGAGATGGCCAGAGGACCAGGTCGCCGATCACCACGCCAGTCGGCACCCATAACACAAGTGGAGGAGAACCTCAGGATGGACAGAGGATGGAACTGCAAGTCAGCATGAAACCCAGGAAACTCTGGCCTGCAAATACACAGAAAGAAAAGGGGGGCAAAATAAGCACAACATACCACAGGAAAGCAAAGAAAATGGAGCACACTTTCAGCAAAAGGCGCCATGGGGAAGAGAAGATTCAGTCAGGGCACAAAAAAAGGGAGTGAAGGAGAGCTGAACGGAAATGGCGCAAGTCAGAGCTCCAGATCCATTATGAGATTTACAAAGGAAAGTTTTGTGTGTTCAACCAAACATTGTGTAAAACAAGGGAGAGTTATTTTTCTGAAATCATCAAAAACTACAGTGAAACTCCCGTGTCCTCTTTGCTACAGTAAACAGATTAACAAACCCTCCAGTTTCACTGCCCTTAGAACTCATTTCTACGTCAAAGTGTAATGAGTTTGCAATATTCTTTAATGACAGAGTTCAAGGTGTTAAAATTCAATAATTTCCACAACACAAACAATTACTCTTCTGCCAACTAGACACCTAGAGCTGACACATTTCTCACCTGTAACTAACAAAACAGTCAAAGAGATCATCTGCAGTCTGAGTCCATCAACCTGCTGCCTTGATGAGTTGTTCACTAGATTTCTACAGTCTGTGCTGAGTAGTTTGTTACAACAACTCACTGATTTAACCAACATCTCACTTCAGACTGGAAAATTCCCAGAGGCCTTAAAAACTGCTGTCATTAAGCCTCGTCTAAAGAAGAGCAGTCTTGATGCCACAGTACTGAAGAACTATCGGCCCATATCAAACCTGCCATTCCTTGGCAAAGTCCTAGAAAAAGTGGTATATCAACAGCTTACTGACTTTCTCCTGTCCAACAATGTTTTTGATAGTTTTCAATCAGGCTTCAGGCCCCCCCACAGCACCCCCACACCTGATCAAGGTGACAAACGACATTCGCCTGAACACAGATGCAGGCAAAGTCTCAGTCTTAGTTCTGCTGGACCTCAGCGCTGCCTTTGACACAGTTGACCATGTGATCTTATTACAGAGATTAGAAGACTGGGTGGGAATCTCTGAAAATGCTTTAAACTGGTTCAGGTCCTATCTCAGGGACAGGAGATACTTTGTTGAAATTGATAACTGTGTCTCAGACCAAATGGGCATGACTTGTGGGGTTCCCCAGGGGTCAATCCTGGGACCCCTGTTGTTCAATCTGTCCATGCTTCCATTAGGCCAGCTAATACGCAGGTATAATGTGGCCTACCACAACTATGCAGATGATACTCAGATCTATGTTTCACTGACAGCAGGAGAACATGGGCCTATAGATTCATTGTGTCACTGCATCGAACAGATCAGTGTATGGATACAAAACAACTTTCTCCAGCTAAACTCAGACACAATTGAAATCATTGTCAGAGAGAGAAAGTGTTATCAGTCACCTTGAGGCTCTCTCTAGAACCTAAAAATCAGGTCAGAAATTTAGGGGTAATATTGGATTCAGACTTGAACTTTAACAGTCACATTAAAGCAATAACATCAGCAGGTTTTTACCATCTAAAAAAACATTGCCAGGATCAAAGGAATAGTGTATAAACCAGGTTTAGAAAGACTAATCCATGTGTTCGTCTACACCAGGTTAGACTACTGTAACGGCTAACAGCTGCAGGACATCCAGAACGCTTCTGCACGAGTCCTGACTAGAACCAGGAGATTCGACCATATTAGTCCAGTCCTGAGGTCTCTGCACTGGTCCTGACTAGAACCAGGAGATACAACTGTATTAGTCCAGTCCTGGGGTCTCTGCGCTGGTCCTGACTAGAACCAGGATATACGACCATATTAGTCCAGTCCTGAGGTCTCTGCACTGGTCCTGACTAGAACCAGGAGATACGACCATATTAGTCCAGTCCTGAGGTCTCTGCATTGGCTTCCTGTCACTCAGAGAATAGACTTTAAAACAGCTCTACTTGTGTTCAAGTCTCTTCATGGTCCCAAAGTACATCTCTGACATGTTAGAGCCATATGAACCAACCCAGACTCTGAGAACCTCAGGTAGTGGTCTCCTGCTGGTGCCCAGAGTTAGGACAAAGCATGGTGAAGCTGCATTTCAGTTTTATGCTCCTAAAATCTGGAACAGTCTTCCAGAAGATGTGAGACAGGCCTCAAGTCTGACAATGTTCAGATCCAGGCTGAAAACAGTTCTGTTTAGATGTGCATATGACAACTGAAATGTTTTTTATCTGCACTCTTCATTTTTGATTTAATTAATTAATTATTTAAAATTAATTATTAATTTAATTTATTAATTATTATTTTTATGCTTGTATGGAATTCATTTATTTATTATGTGAATTTATGCATCTGTAAAACACTTTGAATTGCCTTGTGTATGAATTGTGCTCTACAAATAAACTTGCCTTGCCTATGGGAAGAAGTTTGAATTTGAAAGCGTGTGAGGCGAGTGAGCAAGAACGGGCTGTGGTGTTTGAAAATGAGTGTAAAGGCTTACAGAACCTGGTATTCCCACACAGTCTCCCATCCAAGTACTGACCAGGCCCTACCCTGCTTAGCAGCTGAGAAATACACTGGAGATGTGTGCCACTCAGTCAACAACAACAGTTTGAAGGTGTTTGGCGAGGCACTGGTGCCTTCCTTCAGGCCACCCACCAAATACACTGGTATAATTCTGTTGGTTATCTATCAGTTATCAGTGTTCTAACTGAAGTACAGTGAGGATATATTTTAGGTACAAGTAAGAATGTGAGCATGTCCATGTGTTTGTTCCCCTAGGTGAGCTGCTTGGTGTTGACTACCTGCTAAGTCAGACTGGTCAGCCCCTGAATATACAGCCAGACGCAGAGGAGGACATGCTGGAGGATGTGGAGGAGGCTAAGAAGAGGACGAGAGCTTTGAAGATGACTCAATGTCAACCCTCCTCGATGACCTGAGCTTCCCTGCCTTCACTCAAGCCCCCACCTCTGACCTCGCTGCCTCCCCTCTGGCTGCTGCCTCCATCCAGCCTGCTGCTGCCTCCATCCAACCCGCTGGTGCCTCCATCCAGCCTGCTGCCTTCATCCAGCCCGCTGCTGCTTCCATCCAGCCCGCTGCTGCCTCCATCCAGCCCGCTGCTGCCTCCATCCAGCCCGCTGCTGCCTCCATCCAGCCCGCTGCTGCCTCCATCCAGCCTGCTGCTTCCATCTAGCCTGCTGCTGCCTCCATCCAGCCTGCTGCCTCCATCCAGCCTGCTGCCTCCATCCAGCCCACTGCTGCCTCCATCCAGCCTGCTGGTGCCTCCATCCAGCCTGCTGCTTCCATCTAGCCTGCTGCTGCCCCCATCCAGCCTGCTGCCTCCATCCAGCCTGCTGCCTCCATCCAGCCCACTGCTGCCTCCATCCAGCCCGCTGCTGCCTCCATCCAGCCTGCTGCTTCCATCTAGCCTGCTGCTGCCTCCATCCAGCCTGCTGCCTCCATCCAGCCTGCTGCCTCCATCCAGCCCACTGCTGCCTCCATCCAGCCCCCTGCTGCCTCCATCCAGCCTGCTGGTGCCTCCATCCAGCCCACTGCTGCCTTCATCCAGCCCACTGCTGCCTCCATCCAGCCTGCTGCTGCCTCTATCCAGCCTGCTGCGGACTCCATCCAGCCTGCTGCTGCCTCCATCCAGCCCACTGACTTCATCCAGCCTGCTGCCTCCACCCAGCCTCCTGACTCCAGGAGCTGTGTGGCAGGAAAGCCTCCTGGGATAAAGATCTACCTCCTGAACTGGCTTAAAGGTCAAGGAAATGGATTTTGGATCTTGCAAAGCTTTATAGGTTCACAGTGAACAGATGTCTGAAACTGGCTGGTTTTGGAAAGATCACATCTGCACAAATGCACTACTTTGCGGACGCAAGAGAGAGAGGATATGGAGTTGTCACCTACCTTCGCATGAAAAATGTAATGGGTTCAGTTCACTGTGCATTCGTCATTGGCAAGTCCAGAGTTTCTCCATTAAAGCCAACAATGGTTCCAAGACTGGAATTAACAGCTGCTGCTGTAGCTGTTAAGATGGAAAGATTCATGAAAAAAGAGCTGAACATGCCATTGGAAGAATCCATGTTTTGGTCTGACAGTACTACTGTGTTGAGATATGTTGCAAATGAGAATGTTAGGTTCAAAACCTTTGTGGCAAATAGAGTATCGCTTATCAGAGACAACACTAAGTCAAGTCAGTGGATGTATGTGAACTCTGAGGTAAACACAGCAGACCACACATCGAGAGCCATGAACGTAGACACATTCATAAAGTGTCATGACTGGACTGGTGGGCCAGAGTTTTTGAAGAAGGAGGAGAACCACTGGCTAGTCTCACCCAGTATCAAGGAGATACAGAAAGATGATGTTAAAGTTGAGGCTTCAGTGAGTGTGAGTGCCACAAATGCATTTGAGAATCCACTCAACAAGCTTATTTGTCATTCAGAATGGCACAGGTTAACTAGACCACTTTCCTGGATGTTCAAGTTGACATAATTGCTGTTCAAACTGAGCACACATCACAAATTCCTCACAATCACAAGCAAGTGAGAGACTGAGTGTTGAAAAGAAAACCGAAGTTGTGGTAAACCAAATGGAAAGGTTCAAAAGAACCATCAGTGGGTCTTTGCTCTCGGCTGAAGACATTGCAGTGGCACAGACTGAAATTATTAAACTGTGTCAAGCACAAAGTTTCTGTGATGAACTGATGACACTTCAGAAAGGTGACAAGCTGAAAAGAAGCAGTCACATTGTCAAGCTTGATCCTATCATGCAGGATGGGATTTTGAGAGAAGGAGGAAGGCTGCATCGATCTGCACTTCCAGCAGATGCTAAACATCCTGCGATCCTTCCCAAGAACCATCATGTGTCAACTTTGATTCTCAAACACATTCACCAAGAAACAGGACACAGTGGAAGGAGTTACAGATCCTCCAAGCTCAGAGAAAGATTCTGGGTTCCACAGGCAGACTCAGCTCTCCGAAGGATACTTTCAAAGTGTGTAACATGCAGAAAAATCTCAGCCAAGCCTGGCGAGCAGTGGATGGCAAATCTGCCACCAGACCGTTTAATCCCAGACAGTCCTCCGTTTACCAGTGTGGGTATAGATTATTTTGGACCGTTTGAAGTTAAATGTGTGAGGAGTGTGGTTAAAAGGTTTGGGAATTTGTTTACGTGTTTGACAGTCAGAGCAATTCATTTGGAGGTTGCCAATTCTCTTGAGACTGATGCATGCATAAATGCCTTCAGAAGATATGTACCAAGAAGAGGTCAAGTGTCTGTATTGAGATCAGATAATGGTACAAATCTAGTGGGTGCAGAGAAAGAAATGCTTGAAGCAATCAGAGGCTGGAATCAGTCAAAAATTTCTAATGTGCTCTTGCAGAAAGTAATAACCTGGATATTCAACCCACCTGCAGGCTCCCATTTAATGACCTGTATTTGTCTTATAATAAAGACCATTTGGCAGTAAGTTTTTCCTCATATTTTTTTACATACTGTAGAGCAGTATGTAAGTGTGGGCCGCGGCCCCCTGGTGGGCCATCGTGGGACTGCAGGTGGGCCGTGAGCGGTCATTAAAATTAAACAAATGTGTTTTAAATCCTCAATCTTTTTTAAATATGTTTTTAATTACTGTAAAATATTCGTGATATGATAAAAAAAATCATTAAGAAGTAATAAAACAAACCAGTTAAGTGTTATTCTACTGTCATCTTAACTTAATATGACAAGTGTCACCTTATTTGTTGACCCCCTTACATTAATATCGGCTCATGGTTCCTTGTCCTGTATGTTGATCACAGTTGTGATTAAAGGTTTTGGTGGGCTGTGGAGATTTTTCACATTTCAAACTGGGCCTTGGTATTCTGAAGTTTGGGAATGGCTGCTGTAGAGAGAAACTGAAACGGAAATTACAGTTTACATGGGCTGTCCCTTCAATGCTAACGTGAACCCTGGTTGGTTCAGGATTCAGAATTGGACCAATAGTTTTCAACAGTTAAAATGGATAAAATAATTGCCCTTTGTGGTGGTGTAGTATATGGGCAGTGGTAATCATTTTGACAAATAATTGCTCAGTGCAGTAACCTGGCAGTATTTTGCGCTGAACACTCATTCTGCACCCTGTTGGCGAGCAACCTACAGGGCACTACGTGTGCTCCAGAGCAAGAATCGCCTTCTGACAAGTTTTTCCCCAAAGCTACAGGGAGCCACTGCAGAGAGGCTAAAGAGCTGCATGAGGCTCCAGAGCCGCGGGTTGCCGACCCCTGTTCTATAATTTCATAAATGCAACAAACTATTGTCCTTTTACAGTGGATAAAAAAAAAATGGAAATGAAACTTTAATTTGTATCTTGCATGACCTTTAGCCTTAAAAACTTTAAAAACTGCCAAACATACTAGGAATAAGCTTTGGGGTAGATTTAAATCCCTCTGAATACAGAATAACTATATATAAAACTTCATATCTTCATTTTACAGGTCAAATAAGTTTTGTGGCCCCAGATGAATTTTATTAAGGGGAGAGGGACAAAAAAAATGGCTCTTTAGATAGTAAAGGTTGCCGACCCCTGGTTTAGATGCATGTGTGGCAAAAAGTGACACTTTTAGTGTAGTGTGTTTTTAGCAAGAAGAACACCAATGGTGTCCGTAGGCCTCAATGACGTTCTTCTCGGTTGCTTTTAAACTGGGAGCATTTCAAGGTGCTTGGCGCTCTGCTCCCAGCGTAGCTTTTTTCATGTCCTCGTGCTCGACTTCAGCTCCAGACGCCAGCCTCATTTGCCATGCAGCTAACTTGGCAAGATTTGTGTTCAACAAGGTGAAAAATGTATGTTTTGGAAAAACGGAGCACGAAAAAAAAAATAAAAAACCCTAAAAAAGCTGCATTAATTTGGTACAAATGAACAGAATATAAACCAGTGGACATCTGAACAGACGTCGCTCTTTGACTTGTGACTCTTGTCCAACAGGTTTTCAGCTTCAGCTGCTTTCTGGTATAAAAAGGTACATCTGCGATGGCGACATGTGTTCATGGAAATCAAGTTCAAAAAAGCAATAAAAAACACAATTTACTCTTATTAATTACTTTGCTGTTTATATGTTTATTGTGAACACAAATAAACATTTATAAACACGTTTGCCCTGAACAATAAAAACTAGTTTTCAACAATATCTCTAAATGAAGCTTTGCAGTTGATCACACCTGCAGTTAATTAACATGTTAAATTCTCAAAGAATGTAATTTTCTACCTTTTGCTGATTTAGCAATAGTGCTGTAGGCAGTTTTATTTGCTAAGCTGATGGACTCTGGGTAATTTAGAAAAATCTAATCGGTTCAGACTGAAACACACGTGTACTTGGTCAGAGAGTTTTGGAGGGTTTGCAGGGGTTTCGTTTCACATGCAACAGTCAGATTTTAGGCATTGCAACAGAAACATTCGTAGAAATCTCTTGAGGCTTAAAGAGCCACAGTCAGATATTTAATCCATGAAAAACTTTTGATTCAGGTCATATTTTACAGCTTCACATTAGAAATGCTCATTCCCTTTCTTTTTTTTTTTCCCTCAACCTCTTTAGCCAAGTTTCTTGCAACTTCCTAAACTTTTCTCCATGGTCAAAAGCATTGAGATTGAAAAATAATAATAAAAAAAGAGGATTTCACACATTAAAAAAACATGCATTTGCTTCTTTGCAACACAAATGTATTTACAGAAAAAAGAGGATGAAACATACAATGAAACATTAAAAAATAAATATATATACAGAGAAAGACAGAGCAGGTTGGGGGTTTCTGGGTCACTAACTAGGATGCTGGCGAGTCAGGAGTTAGGTTTTCCATCCATTCATCCATACCTGTTTAGTCCTGTACAGTGTCACGGGGATATGCTGGAGCCCCTCCCTCTGGGTGAAAGGCAGGGCTCCACCCCAGACAGGCTGCCAGTCCATCCCAGGGCCACATGCAAACAACCAGCCTGCTGCAGAGCCTCAGGGCTGCAGAGACTGTTGGTTTTAAACAGCAGCTGAAGACCCAACTACTTAGTCTGGCTTTTAATTGATTCATCTCTTAGTATTTTAGCTTCTTCTATTTTATTCTATCTTTATCCTATTTATTGAGTCACCTTTTTTAATTTGGCTTTTACCTGATCTCTTTTACTATTTCTTTTTTTAATGTACGTAATCTGTAATGATTTAAATGATTTAATTTACTTTTGAGTCTTTTTGCATTTTGTTACCATTCAATCTTTAAATTCTATTTAAAAAAAAACGTTTTTACATTTTATCATTACTGTATCTATTGTCATTTTTTTTATACTGTTTTAGTCTTCTAATCTTAGTTTTTAGCTCCAGTGTTTCCTCATGGGGGCCCTCCACACTGGGAGGTGTGTCTGGTCTGCCCGCTGGGGTGTGGTCTTAGAGATCCCTCAGCCTGGAGGACTGGGCTGGGAGGGTGTCTGCACAATGTGTAGATCCTACCCTAGTCTACCTGGGTTGAGGTGGTCTCGGAGACGGCGCCCCCTGTGGTTGCAGGCTGTGGCGCCTCTTGGTGTGGATGGCCTCCCATGGGTGGTTTTTCCTCACCTGGATCCTCAGTGTCCTGCCATGTTACTGAACTGTTTACTTTGTGCTGTGAGGCTGCGTGTGTGTGCTTTGAGGGACGTGAGAGGGACGAGTTTTTATTTGTTGCATTCCTGTTTTATGTTTTATTCTATTTTGTCAAGCACTTTGTGTTGCTGAAAAGTACTATATAAATGAACATTTTCTTGGGGGGACGAAAGGCAGGGGTCCATCCGGACAGGCTGCCAGTCCATCCCAGGACCACATGCAAACAAACAACCATGCACACTCACAATCACTCATATTGACAATTTTGAATCAAGAATTACCAGAACATGCATGTCTTTGGATTGTGTAAGGAAACTGGAGCACCTGGAGAAATCCCACGCAAGCACGGGGAGAACATGCAAACTCTGTTTTTTATCTTTGGGGGGTGAGGTTTTATCAGCCTAAAAGCTGGTAATGAAATCTGGTCAAATCTGGTCAGTCAGTCAGCGGTAAAACCTCCTAACTCCTGACCCTGCAACACCCCAGTCAGTGACCAGCAAACCCCCGACCTGCTTGGATGATGAATGTCTTTGGAGGTTCCTAATGAGATCTGCTACTTGGCCTGGTCCTCCTAGAGAAAAAACACAGAAAACATTTGGTATGTTTTTTATTGAACTTGGACTCTATTAAATTACAATTTCATACACAGACAACTGAAAAATAGCATTTCTACCCAAAGATTTTGCATGTCTGCTAAAAGCATGTATCAGAGGGTCAGTTGTGATGGTGTCAAGTCAGGAACTTGTACTTTATGCTACAATTACACTGTTTCAGATTTCATTTACATGTAAATGGAAACCAAACACTGTATACTAAATGCTTCATCTCCTGTACAGGCATTAACTTTGCTGTGTTTTTCAGAAATGTCATACATTTCAGAGACTTTAAAGTAATTTAAAGTGCCACAAACTGACAATCAGGTGTGTCAAATACAAATGCAGTCAGCTGAATGCCTGTGCATGGAAACTGACACGGAAACATCCCAGTAAGTGTTTTTTTCCTTCCTGTTTCTCCAGCTGCTGTACAATAAATACTTTATCCATTTAAGTAAGACACAAAACAATCCTTTCTTATTCAATTGTACATTTTGTAGGTGAAAATCTCTTCAAACCCATTAATTCTGTTATACTTTCCTTTCTCACTCATGACATTAGTAAGTGGAGTCAACATGATGCAAAACCACAGTGGGGAAACACGTCTTTACAGCAGCACTGTGACAGCGGTCACTATTCCAATTTTAAGCATTCTCCCTTTTCTCATCCAAAAAAAAAAGCCTCAAAACAATTACCATCCAATAATGAGTGATATTTGTCTCCCTTTTATTTATTTCAGCTAATCAAAACAGCAGATGGCTTAAAAGCATCACTCAGAAAAACACTCAGAGGGGTCAAGTGGCTAAATATTATCTTCCTGGTGCAGCGCTTTCAGGAGAAAAAAAGAAGACAAAGCAATAAAACAATTAAAAGCCAAAGGAAGGAAAATTTGTACAGTATAGTTGTTTTAAAAGTGCTGCATGATCAATGTCACAACCGGCAGAAAATCACCTCAACGGCGTCCAAATCAACACTTTGAAAGCAGAAGTGTGAGCGTTTTTGAAACCCCTATTTTCCTCTAGTGGAAGTCCAGGAAATATTTGTGAAGAGATGAAGGAACATAAAGATGCTCCCAAATCTCTAATTTGCACCAGGTTTGGCTGTCACTTAGTGACAAGTCCTGGGAGTGCATCGTACATCATCCAGTCTCTACAGTGGAGTGGAAAAGCTTCATCGCCCTCTTGTGGTGAAAATATCACACACATCAAGATCTTGTGCAGTCATTTTTTTTTTTTTTTTTGCAACAGGCCTTCAGTGAGATGTGTGGTGGAGTATATATGTCATTTTGAAAAGCATGACAAGATGTGAGAAAAGAAAGTGTGTGAGTAGAGAAACATAGAGATTTCCGTCCGTGATGTGCGCCGTACCTGAGCAGCTTCAGTTTGATGGCGTGTCTCACAGGAGCAGCGGGTTTGGTGAAGCTGCAACCCTAACCCTAACCCTAACCCTTCTCCAGAAGCTCCACAGCAGGCGGCTCCTTTCAGGCAAAGAAGCAACGGAGATGCAGGTTATAACGTATAACGCTGTAACAAAACTGAGAAGGTTATGGAGCATGTGAAGTTAACGGTTATGGAGCATGTGAAGTTAACGGAACGCCTTGAAGGAGTTGAGCGTATTTGGATTTCTTGGATGGACGCTCAGATTCAGGATCTCCAGGTCTCTTGTTGCCGGTTGGGTCGAGCACAGGAGGTGAACTCTGGCCCTGCTCCACACTCCTAGATGGTGTTTCACAGCAGGCTTTTCTTTTTTCTCCAGTTGGCCTCTCAGAAAGGGGTAACTCTGACTGGGAAGTAGCAGGTCTCTTTTGGGCCTGCGGTGCCACGAAGAGTGGAGGTGGCTTGACACAAGACGACACTTTACCCGGCAAGTTGTCTGTCACAGACGTTGATGTCTGGAGGGATGAGGAACAGTTTTTAAAAAGTGATTTACATTTCCCATAAACATGTTGGTCTCGTGATGCCGTCAGAAATTTAGGGGCGACATTGCAATATTGAGGATGCTAAAAACTATGTCAGGGTTGATGAGAGCAAGACTCGCTCTAATGCGAAGAAGAAACATCTGCAAAATTATTTTAATTGATTTTTATCTCATCTGCTGTAACACCCTTCACATTTCCGTACAAATCATCGACCGTCTTGCTGAAAGAAAAACTCCAACACAGACTGAAAAAAAGCTCCTTGGAAACCACCGAGAATCTATGGGTGATGACGTGAACTTGAGCAACGTGCGCTTACGTGCAACCGACACTGCTTCATCATCAGAATCAGAATCAGAATGGGGTTTATTGCCATTGTCCATGTAGTACACAGTATTACACAAACTAGGAATTTGTCTCGGTGTAACACTGCAACATTCAACATAGAGTAAAAATAAGATAAAAATACTGTGCATGCACAGAATAAGATAAAAAAATAGAATAAGATAAAATATAATAAAAATAAAAAGTAAGTAATGTACAATTTAACAGTATTATGAAAAGAGCATCAATTCTCAGTGCAAATCAGTGCAGATTAGTGCAAAAACAGAGGTTGGCTTGAATTGTCTGTGAGTCCAACTTTGGCTGCTGAACATGGCGCTTGAGGGTCCAATAAAGTCACTTAGTGTTCAGCAGCCTGATGGCAGAGGGGAAGAAACTGTTCATGTAGCGGGAGGTTTTGGTCCGAATGGACCGTAGTCTCCTGCCTGAGGGGCAAACAGTGCATGTCCGGGGTGAGAAGGGTCGGCTGTGATCCGACCTGCACACCTCCGGGTCCTAGAGATGTACAGGTCCTGGATGGATGGAAGCCTGCAGCCAGTCACCTTCTCTGCAGCGCGCATGACGCGCTGCAGCCTCAGTCTGTCTCTGGCGGGGGCTCCAGCGTACCACACGGTGATGGAGGTGGGGAGGATGGACTCGATGATGGCCGTGTAGAACTGCACCAACATCTTGGGGGGCAGCTTGAGCTTCTTCAACTGCAGCAGGAAGAACATCCTCTGCTGGGCCTTCTTAATGAGGGAGCAAATGGTTGGCTCCCACTTAAGGTCCCGGGTGATGGTGGTGCCCAAGAAGCGGAAGCAGTCCACAGTGGTGATGGGGGAGTCTGTGAGGACAAGGGGGGGGCAGAGGGGCAGTGACTTTCCTAAAGTCCACAATCATCTTCACTGTCTTCTGAGCGTTCAGCTGCAGGTTGTTGTGGCAGCACTAGAGATGCGCGGTTGAACCGCGCACCCGCGGGCGGAGCGGATAATCCGCATATCGGGCGGATGACTCGTCAAAAAATAATACTTTAATTAAATTTGAGCGGGTTGCGGTTGAAGCACTCAATTAATAATAATAAGAAAAGATATTTTACATATTATTAAAAAGGATGGCGGGTCGGTTCGGTTTTGAAAATTGGTGAAAAAACGTTCCTGCAAATGGATAGCGGGCGGATAGAGATTTTAAGAAGCGGTTGCGGGTTAAAATATACGTCATCCGCGCATCTCTAGGCAGCACCATGACACCAGCCGGGCCACCTCCCTCCTGTAGACAGACTCATCGCCGTTGGAGATGTGCCCGATGAGGGTGGTGTCGTCTGCAAACTTAATCAGCTTGACAGACTGGTGGCTAAAGGTGCAGCAGTTGGTGTACATGGAGAAGAGTAGGGGAGAAAGTACACAGCCCTGGGGTGATCCGGTGCTGATGCTGATAGAGTCCGAGACAGTCTTTCCCAGCCGCACAAGCTGCCTCCAATCCGTCAGGAAGTGGGTGATCCACCTGCAAAGGGAGTCGGGCACGTTGAGCTGGGACAGTTTGTCCTGTAGCAGCGCAGGGCGGATGGTGTTGAACGCAGAGCTGAAGTCCACAAACAGGATCCTGGCGTAGGTTCCCGGGGAGTCCAGGTGCTGCAGTATGGAGTGAAGGGCCAGGTTGACTGCATCGTCCACAGATCTGTTGGCTCTGTAGGCGAACTGCAGTGGGTCCAGGAGGGAGGTGGTGATGGTCTTGAGGTGGGGCAGGATCAGGCGCTCAAAGGACTTCATGACTACAGAGGTGAGCGCCACAGGTCTGTAGTCGTTAAGTCCAGTGGTCCGTGGCTTCTTGGGGACAGGGACGATGGTGGAGGTTTTGAAGCAGGCAGGCACGTGACACGACTCCAGGGAGGAGTTGAAAATGCCTGTGAGAACAGGAGTCAGCTCCTCCGCACAGTGCCTCAGGGTGGAGGGAGACACGCCATTCGGGCCAGGAGCCTTTCGCGGGTTCAGCCTGGAGAACTGTCTGCGCACTTCCTGTTCAGTGATGATGAGTGGGGGGGGGGGGCTGCCTTTGATGAAGTGAAGTCCGTGGAGGCAGTGATGCTGGGGGAAGGGGGGGTGTTGAGCACAGCTGACGAGGTGTTAAAGCGGGCGTAGTGGAGGGCCAGACTCTGACAAAGGGCTTTGTCATCTTGGCCCTTTGAAGCTTGAGGCCGGTAGTTGGTGATTTGCCTCATCCCCCTCCACACAGAAGCTGAGTCGTTAGCAGTGAGCTGCTGCTGGAGTCTCTCCGAATACACAGATTTAGCTCTCCTCAGTTCTTTGCTAAACCGGCCTCTCTGTAGCAGACTCTGTCGCCACTTTTCAGCGCTGCTTCCTTTTCCTTCCTGATCTGTCTGAGTTTCGCTGTGAACCAGGGCTTATCATTGGAGTAACTCACCCTGGTGCGCGTTGGTAGAATGCGCTCCTCACAAAAGTGGATATATGAGGTCACAGTGTCAGTATACTCATCCAGATCACGTGTGGCCCCTTTAAACATGTCCCAGTCCGTTGTCTCCAAGCACGTGCGCAGCTCCTCCACAGCTTCACTGGTCCACTTCTTTGTTGTGCTCACAACGGGCTTTGTGAGCTTCAGTCTCTGTTTGTAAGTTGGAACTAGGTGGACCATCACGTGATCAGATAGTCCGAGCGCGGCGCGCGGGATGGCCCGATATGCGTCCTTTACTGTAGTGTAACAGTGATCCAACGTGTTCTCTGCTCTGGTGGGGCATTTAATAAACTGTTTGTACCTGGGGAGTTCGTGGCTCAGGTTGCTCTGATTAAAGTCACCAAGCACAATAATCAGAGCTTCGGGGTAAGTCTGCTCCACTCGGTGAGTGCGGTCCGCGAGGGCGCGCTGAGCCTCGCGCGTCCGCGTCTGGCGGGATGTAAACAGCGGCCAGAATGAATGAAGCAAACTCGCGCGGGGAATAAAATGGTTTGCAGTTGATTAATAAATATTCCAAAGCAGGAGAACAGTCCTGTGAGATCACAGTCACATCAGTGCACCAGCCGCTGTTGATGTAGAAGCAGAGTCCTCCGCCTGCTCTCTTCCCAGAGAGCGCCCTGTCCCGGTCGGCACGGAACAGCTGAAACCCCTCAAGGAGGAGCGCGCTGTCCGGTGTTTCCTTATTGAGCCAGGTCTCCGTGAAGCAGAGAGCACACGAGGTGGAGAAGTCTTTAATCCACATCAGCAGCTTCAGCTCGTCCACTTTGTTGCAAAGTGAGTTGATTTTAAGACAGGAAGATCCCAGGTAAAGCTGTTCGTGTGCCTCTCCTGCGTAACCGCACCAGGGCGCCGGCCCGTCTTCCTCTCTTGCGCCGTCTCACTTTTTGGACTAAAAAGTGAACCAGATCGGCTGCTGGAGCCAGAAAAAGTGGAAGTAAGTCCGTGGGGGTGAAAGACCTGATGTTTAATAGCTCTTCACGGGTGTAAGAGCGTGCAGACACACAGCTAACTAACAAAAACACACAAACAAAAGCGCAGCGAAACGCCAAGGCAGCCGCTCTGGGCTCCATCTTGATTTGATCATGACTTAAATACTGGGAGCACTAACATCTGGCGGGGGTTTTGTACCACACTTACACCGAACCCACGCCCTGCACACCAGAGACGCCGCAAAGAGGTAGGCATACTAGGCAATTGCCTAGGGCCCCGAGCTGGAAGGGGCCCCAGGACAGCGGTGACATTGGTCCTTTTGTCAATGACCAAATGACTGAACTGCTTTAGACACTGCAACAACATACAGTACCGTACCGTCTTCTTCTGCTTATCCGAGGTCGGGTCGCGGGGGCATCAGCCGGAGTAAGGAAGCCCAGACCCCCCTCTCCCCGGCCACTTCTTCCAGCTCCTCTGGGGGGATCCGAAGGCGTTCCCAGGCCAGCCGAGAGACATAGTCCCTCCAGCGTGTCCTGGGTCTTCCCCGGGGTCTCCTCCCAGTGGGCCGTGCCCGGAACACCTCACCAGGGAGGCGTCCAGGAGGCATCCTAACCAGATGCCCGAGCCACCTCATCTGGCTCCTCTCGATGTGGAGGAGCAGCGGTTCTACTCTGAGCCCCTCCCGGATGACCGAGCTTCTCACCCTATCTCTAAGGGAGAGCCCGGCCACCCTGCAAAGGAAGCTCATTTCAGCCGCTTGTATCCGCGATCTCGTTCTTTCGGTCACTACCCAAAGCTCATGACCATAGGTGAGGGTGGGAACGTAGATCGACCAGTAAATCAAGAGCTTCGCCTTCCGACTCAGCTCTCTCTTCACCACAACAGACCGGCGCAGCACCCGCATCACTGCAGATGCCGCACCGATCCGTCTGTCGATCTCCCGCTCCATCCTTCCCTCACTCGTGAACAAGATCCCGAGATACTTAAACTCCTCCACTTGGGGAACCAAGTGGGGAACCAACTCATCCCCAACCCGGAGAGGGCACTCCACCCTTTTCCGGCTGAGGACCATGGTCTCGGATTTGGAGGTGCTGATTCTCATCCCAGCTGCTTCACAACCGGCTGCGAATCGCTCCAGCGAGAGTTGTAGATCACGGCTCGATGAAGCCAACAGAACCACATCATCTGCAAATAGCAGAGACCCAATCCTGAGGCCACCGAACCGGATCCCCTCGGCACCTCGACTGCGCCTAGAAATTCTGTCCATAAAAGTAATGAACAGAATCGGTGACAAAGGGCAGCCTTGGCGGAGTCCAACCCTCACTGGAAACGAATCTGACTTACTGCCGGCAATGCTGACCAAACTCTGGCACCGGTCGTACAGGGACCGGACAGCCCGTATAAGGGAGTCCGGCACCCCGTACTCCCGAAGCACCCCCCACAGGAATCCCCGGGGAACACGGTCGAACGCCTTCTCCAAGTCCACAAAACACATGTAGACTGGTTGGGCGAACTCCCATGCCCCCTCCAAGACCCTGAAGAGGGTGTAGAGCTGGTCCACAGTTCCACGGCCGGGACGAAAACCATACTGCTCCTCCTCAATCCGAGATTCGACTATCCGACGGACCCTCCTCTCCAGGACCCCTGAATAGACCTTCCCAGGGAGGCTGAGGAGTGTGATCCCCCTGTAGTTGGAACACACCCTCCGGTCCCCCTTTTTAAAGAGGGGGACCACCACCCCAGTCTGCCAATCCAGCGGTACTGTCCCCGACGTCCACGCGATGCTGCAGAGGCGTGTCAACCAAGACAGCCCCTCAGCATCCAGAGCCCTGAGGAACTCCGGGCGGATCTCATCCACACCCGGGGCCCTGCCACCGAAGAGCTTTTTAACCACCTCGGCAACCTCAGCCCCAGAGATAGGAGAGTCCACCCCAGAGTCTCCAGACTCTGCTTCCTCATTGGAAGACGTGTCGGCAGGATTGAGGAGGTCTTCGAAGTATTCCCTCCACCGATCCACAACGTCCCGAGTCGAGGTCAACAGCTCCCCACCCCCACTGTATACAGTGTTGATGGAGCACTGCTTCCCCCTCCTGAGACGCCGGATGGTGGACCAGAATCTCTTCGAAGCCATTCGGAAGTCGTTCTCCATGGCCTCTCCAAACTCCTCCCATGTCCGAGTTTTTGCCTCAGCAACCGCCAAAGCTGCGTCCCGCTTAGCCTGCCGATACCTGTCAGCTGCCTCCAGAGTCCCACATGCCAAAAAGGCCTTATAGGACTCCTTCTTCAGCTTGACGGCATCCCTCACTGCTGGTGTCCACCAACGAGTTCTGGGATTGCCGCCACGACAGGCACCAACGACCTTACGGCCACAGCTCCGGCTGGCCGCCTCAACAATAGAGGCCCGGAACATAGCCCACTCGGACTCAATGTCCCCTGCCTCCCTCGGAACATGATCGAAGTTCCGCCGGAGGTGTGAGTTAAAGCTCCTTCTGACAGGAGACTCTGCCAGACGTTCCCAGCAGACTCTCACAACATGTTTGGGCCTGCCAGGTCTGACCGGCATCCTCCCCCACCATCTGAGCCAACCCACCACCAGGTGATCAGTTGACAGCTCCGCCCCTCTCTTCGCCCGAGTGTCCAAGACATGCGGCCGCAAGTCCAACGAAACGATTATGAAGTCGATCATCGAACTGCGGCCTAGAGTGTCCTGGTGCCAAGTGCACATGTGGACACTCTTATGCTTGAACATGGTGTTCGTTATGGACAGTCCATGACGAGCACAGAAGTCCAACAACGAAACACCACTCTGGTTCAGATCGGGGGGGCCCTGCCTCCCAACCACACCCCTCCAGGTCTCACTGTCGTTGCCCACGTGAGCATTGAAGTCCCCCAGCAGAACGAGGGAGTCCCCAGATGGAACATTCTCCAATACTCCATCCAAGGACTCCAAAAAGGGTGGGTACTCTGAACTGCTATTTGGTGCGTAAGCACAAACAACAGTCAGGACCCGTCCCCCCACCCGGAGGCGGAGAGAGGCTACCCTCTCGTCCACCGGAGTAAACCCCAATGTACAGGCGCCAAGTCGGGGGGCAATAAGTATGCCCACACCAGCTCGGCGCCTGGCGTCCAACCCCTCTCGAGGATACTGGTTCCAGAGCCCAAGCCGTGTGTTGAGGTGAGTCCAACTATATCTAGCTGGAACCGCTCGACCTCACACACCAGCTCAGGCTCCTTCCCCGCCAGAGAGGTGACATTCCACGTCCCTAGAGGTAGCTTCTGCAGCCGAGGATCGGACCGCCAGGGTCCCCGCATCCGGCCACCGCCCAGCTCACTGCGCACCCGACCTCTATGGCCCCTCCTGCAGGTGGTGAGTCCACTGGAGTGGGGGCCCATGTTTCCCTTTCGGGCTGAGCCCGACCGGGCCCCATGGGCAAAGGCCCGGCCACCAGGCGCTCGCCTCCGAGCCCCACCTCCAGGCCTGGCTCCAGAGGGGGGCCCCGGTGACCCGCGTCCGGGCAAGGGAAACCTTGGGCCTCGGTTCTTCTCCATCATAAAGGTCTTTATGAGCCACACTTTGTCTGGTCCCTCACCTAGAGACCTGTTTGCCATGGGTGACCCTTCCAGGGGCATAAAGCCCCCGACAACATAGCTCCTAGGATCACTGGGACACGCAAACCCCTCCACCACAATAAGGTGGTGACTCATGGAGGAGCTGATATGTTGATATGTTGAAAACCCCCTTGCATAGGCCCCCCACTAGCTGTCACTGCCTCATGTGTTAAGGGACCCCCGAGATGCAGCCAAGATCGATCCATATCAATGACAACCTGAAACCTCCATAGACACTGCAGCGAAACGTTTGGAACTCCCCCTAATGGGGCCCCAACTGCCCGTGGCCGACTTTCTGGGGTGCTTCAACCTCGATACAAGAAAAATGAAGTGAGCATATCCATCAAGACATGCAAAAAGAAAAAAAAAACAAGAAGATGAAGAAAAAAGAAAACGGGAAAGTGGTAAGTTCAAAGGTGTATAAGCTGACATTCTCGCAACAATTGAATCATAGGCAACTGGACTTAGATTTGTCTAGAAGATGTTTCACCTCTTATCCAAGCAGCTTCATCAGTTCTCAATGCATCAGTCTGACTAGTCCGCACTAGTCAGCCAAACAGTGAAGTATGACTCTGGTTTTTAACCTCTGTGGGGGTGTGCACCCACCACTTTCCAAAGACAATACTTCGTTAGTGGGGTTACGCTGGACCCTTTGTTTGGGTCAGGAGAGCCACACCAGTGAAAGGACAGTCGTTAGGGGTGAGTGGGGCCACTGATGGAAGCTGACATTATTTAAAAAAAGTTGTGATGCCACTTTGTCCCAGTCTGTAGTCTCAGGAAGCACAACTGCACATGACATATTTACTGCACCTTAGCTTTATTTAACTGGAAGCTAACCAGTTTGTGTTTGTTATGTTATATTGTATTTTAAGTGTTCTTACATTATTGTGCACTTCTGTGATTTAAAATAAAAGATTTTTGGATTGAATGATTTTCTTGGTGTTTTCGGACCAGGAGGGCCCCCATGCTCACTCTTGCCTAGGGCCCCCAAGGTGACTAGAAACAGCCCTGCTGCACACACGACAACAACATGAGTTTTCCCTGCGTGTTACGCGCGTGACGTCAGTTACTTCTGAGAACACACACTGGAAAAGCACGACCCGAGGGCCACACGACCCCCAGACCAGCTCAGTCCGGCCCTCCTTAAAAAAAATATGATTCAATGCAAACATTTTTTTTGAAAAAAATGCACTTTGCTAAAATTCTTCAGGATACTGAGAACGAAGACTCCGTCTTTTTCTGCCAAAATGAAACTGACTACAGCAAAGGGCGCTGTCTACATTCATCACGGACTGAGAACTTCCTTTGAAGCGACACATCAGTCATGCGGCGTTTGTGAAGGCAGAGCCCCACTTGGGATAAAGGCTTCAGAAAAGTTAAACGTTGAGACGTTATTCACTGTTTACTTGGCAGCGAGCTTGATGAGTCAAGTGAGTATCACTTATTCTGAGAACGCTGAGGCGTTTTGTCAACCGAGCGCGCGAACCGCTGCACAACTTTTTGTTGGTGTGAAGAAAAATTGTCGGAACCACTCAGCATCCACAAATGAGCAAATGTAGCTGACTAAAAAGTATCGTCCCAGCTTGTGGAATCGGGCAAAACTTCATCTGACAACGGCTTAAAAAAAGAAAAAAGGATGGTATAATTGGCTGGGAATAGGGCTGTAGCGATACACTAATCTCACGATACGATACGATATATTTGGCTCACGATACGATATATATCTATATTCATCTTACAATACATTTACATCATTTTCCAAAATATTTTCAAGGGACAAAGTGATTTTGGTGACACCTTGTGAGTGTTCCAATGACTTTGTTTAAATTAACTGAACTGAAAGCATCAATTACAAATTATATGGCTGACAGGCAGCTTGCAAATGCTGGACAAAATGAATAAAAGACAATAGGATAGCGGGGCTCCATCGCGTTCACCATGCGCCAAAAGCCAACGTTTTCCACCACTGAATACGGTCTCAAATCCTGACAAATAAAGTAGGCAATGGACTCTGTAATTTTCTGCGACCTACGTGAAGTAGATGGAAACTGGTGGCAACAACCACCGTCACTGTCCAGTGTGGTTTGTTTCGGATCGCGCTGCAACTTCTTGGGCTAGCTCTCAGTTAGCATTAGCTTGTCCGGGTGGTGACATTTCAGGTGGGCTCGCAGGTTGGTGGTATTTCCAGAGTACTTCACGTTTGTGTGACACAGCTTGCAAACCGCCATACTTTTGTCTAAATCTTCGCTTTCTTTTTTCTTTTTAAAACCGAACTACTCCAACACATCTGTTTTTAAGCACGCAAGCACTGGGTTTATACTCGCCGCCATCCTCCTGACTGGCTCAGCTCTAGCTGGAAGAGAAAGAAGCTTCTGGATAACTGATTAGAAATGCTGTACAGTGACACTAGCGGCTGGAGGACTTAATGGCGTGCAGGACACGGGGGTTTTGAAGGGAGCTTAGAATATCAATACCCACGGCTGAAATATCGATACTCCCTGGGGAAATAAAATATCGATATATATCGCAGAATCGATAAAATCGCCCAGTCCTAGCTGGGAAACTGAGCCCATGTCTTAATGAAATTGTTCCTTTGGCTCTATGAGAAAAACTGTCTCCCATCACTGTCCTGGAACCATGTCATCATTGTGATCTGGACCATAGAACTCAAACATGTCGCCTTTAATGACTCTTAATATCGTCAGACCGATGGCTCAGCTTTAACAGTGTCATCAAAATCCCCCTCCAGCTTCTCACAAGAAAACAGAGAGCCATGGACACATAAGCTGATATTCATGACAAGATCAACAAGAAGGCGGGTGGGGGAGGTGGGATGGCAAACCTTCTCCGCTCTCCGCAGTCTCTTCTGCTGCTTCTCAGACTGAGTGGACCTTTTCCTCTTTGTGCCTTGTTGGTACGTGATCCGGCAGATCCTCGCCAGCTGCTCTCTGTTGGAGTATGTGGCTGACATGGTCATGTCCTCCTCATAGATCTCACTGTTTCCTACCAAGCAGTAGACTGCAACGGCAGCAGACACAGATGCAGTTTAGGATCACATTTGTTTATTTGTCCTGATGCTGAAAAAGAGAGAGAGGGAAGCAAAAACTCACAGGACTCAGAGAAAGGACTTCAGGGTGGCGTCCAGAAGAGTTTGGGGGAACTTCTGTCCGTCCTCACTGAGCGTCAGTCCGATCACCCACAGCGTGCTCCGCCTGTCTCTGAATGAAGCACAGTTCACATGTCACTGACATGTGAACTGTGCTTTATTCAGAGACGGGGCTGAGGTTGCCACCGTCTGATGACATCAGACGGTGGCAACCTCAGCCCCGTCACCCCCCACTACTCCTCCAAGTTCATGGACAATAGTCCCTCCTCCCTGGACCCCAACGCATAAGTCTACCAGCCCCTGAAAAAAAATGACTGAGAGACACTCGTTTATCAGACTGAACTTTTCCTCTCTTTATTCTGCTCTCGCTTTCAGTTTCAGTTATTTTTAAGTTTACAGACAAACAACTCCTCCATACACCTGTGAATTTTATTTCCCCCCTCTTCTTGGGGGCAGGGGGTCTATTAAAAGAGCTAGTATTTTGAAGGGGTTGTATACAGTAGGATTGGATGGCCAGTTGTCTGCTGATGAGCCATTGTGCATCATTTCCTGACTCCTCTTTACATTGTGAACCCCCCACAGCCACTTTTCTTATACAGTACACTGAAACCCAGGCATATAAATTCTTTAAATAAAAAACAAATCTATTGGCTTTTCGTGATGGTTTGAATGAGACAGAAGGTAGGTTTTTAGTTGAGATTTAGAAGTTCCCCTGTAAAGTAAAGCCCTGTGAGAGATACATGAATGTAAAACTGTTCATGTTTTGATATCAGCATTAACTTAAATCAGTGATTGTTTGTTTTGTATTGTTTCAGTTTGACAATGTGCATTTCTTCTAGAATAGTGATATTGAACAGATAATCATTTGCTGTGTTCCTCAGATGTTCTGATCCAGTTTCATGTACTAATGCTGGAATATTGGATTCTCCAGGATTGTGAGCGGGTGAAGCAGATGGAGTTTTGTCCTTAAATACTACTGTTACATTGGACATGGCACTGCCAAAATATTACATTAATGTTCAGACACCTTTTCTCTCCTTTTTTGACCAAATTAGAATCCGTTAGGCCATATTTCTTTGCTGGATTTAATGATGTCGAGGTAACGGGCTGTTACCATAATTAGCAGATTTTTACAGTGCCTTTGCAGTTTCTCTTTTAAGATTCAGAAACCACGTCCTTTATGATGCTGGGATCTTAAAGCATTCTTCAGATCTCCCGCGCTCTCTCCCTCTCTGGCTCTAATATGCCTGGTTTTCATTTGAACGAGCTGCTCAGATGCTCTAGTCAGTATTGGAAAAAACAAAAACAATTAAATGAGACGTCAAACATGCACCATCATTTTCCAGCTAGTTGGCCACAAAGCTGAGTTCAAAGGAAAATGAAACCCTGAACGCAGTGACAGTCTTCGTACACCAAACACCAACCAAACTGATTGTCTATTATCATGCCCTCAAGTTGGCATTTTGCTGTTTACAACATGTACATTAACCTACTGAGGAATGTTTTCTTTGCTTATTTAATTTCAGTTCTTAAGTGCCAAGTGTTGGTGTTTGGTTTCCCTCCACTCTTTGATCGATGTAGCTAGCATAATGTTTGCAGAAGCGTGCCATTATGTTTTTTTGGTCATTAGGATGTATATGAATGGTGGTGTGTTTACAAGATTCTTGGATTACGGTGAAGCAGCAGATGGTCATTGAGACTGTGTTCCTCGCACATTTATTTGTTACAGATTTATATTGAACGGCACTTATTTGATATTTCTCATCATATTCTGTTGGTTTTCTGTATTTCTTTTCACCAGAAAAGATTTGGCGAATGTGTTGTGCTGAGAAAAGGTTACCTCTGGAACATCTGGCCATTTTGCGCTGTCATGTCACCTACCAGGAAAAAAAAAAGACAAAGTGTTGTTGAGGGAATGTTTTTGAATTGTGAATTGAGTTCTCAAGTTGCTTTTACATGTGAAGGAAGAGGAGGTGCCCAGTTTTATCTTTTGATTGTTCCACCAAGTCATTTCTTTAAGTAATGGTGGCCGTGTCACACGTTTCACTTTGATCTTCACCATTAAAGAAAGTCTTGCTGGTGGCATTGCAGCTACTGAGACTGTGTCATGATCCCTTTTTCTGAATTTTCTTTTCTCTGGCTCGAGTAAAGAGAGAACCTAAAACAGACCACAAGATGGCAAAACTGGAGTCTACATAAAAAACAAATAATTAATACAGTTATGGAACCCTGTACAAGCAATGATTTACAAATCTCAGAATATATATATTTTTTTATCACAGAACATGGAAAACATAAGTGCTGAAAGACATTTTGCCATTTTATGAAAGATATTAGGCTATTTTTTTAATTGGTTTCAGAACAACACATCTCAAAAACTTGGGGACATGGGTGACAAAGCTGGACAAGTAAACTGCCAAAAGAAACACATGGAACATTTTGAAACTAACGAGGTTGAACAGCTCAGTGGCATTAATGAGTTTATAAAGAACATTTTAAAGAAGGTGAGTCTCAGGAGTGAAGATGGGTATTGGTTGACAAACTACACCTGCAAAATGTGAAACAATTTCTGAATAAAATTATGAATAATATACAATATCATCAAAAGATGCCAAGAATTTGGAGAAATCTCTGTATGTTTAGGACAAGGCAGAAATAAATACTGGATCCCCTGATCTTTGGAGCTTAAAACAGGCATAGACAGTGGCCCAACTTTTTCAGAACGGGAGTTGTAGTTTTACACTTTATATTCTGATGTATTTTAAAGAGGACATACTATGAAAAAAATGTACTTGAAAAAAAAAAACATGTTTCGGCTAAAGTGAATACTAACTCAAAAAAAATGTATGGATGGTCTTTGTTTGGGGCCACCAAAGTTTTTTTTTTTTTTTTTGGATCTTAAGATTTTTTTTACTGAGCCTTTTTAAATATTGACACTATGATTTTTTAAAACTTTAACACTTGTTTGAATATATTTCTGGCCTCATGGATTTCTGATGGCAGTTCTGGCACCAACATTTGTTATACGGCTTATTAAAGTTTACAAAAACCAACTAATGACAATAGTATGACCTAAAAACAGCTACATTGAAATGAGGAGTTCAGACAAAATTGTAGAGCAAGAAATGCAATGTTTTAACGATTATTTTCCTCTCTATCATGGAGTGTGAGATCCCTGGGAAGGAAAACGGGAAAACTTGTAGCATGACCATGGGGGTATTGCATTTTTTAGACGTGATTACAGGAGCACGTTGTGGACACAGATTGTAGATGATACAGGCAGAAAAAAAACAAACAAACATACTGGGCCAGAGTGCAACAGATGTGCAACCCTTGACATGTTACTGTAACAGAGCACCTCTGCAACTAGATGACCAACTGTTGGCAGTAATGTTCACTGCAACAGTAACCTTTTCCTTTGGGGATTAATAAATATTAATCAGCTCAATTCCAAATAGTTAATTCAATGAGTTGATATTTTCAGGGCACTGATGTCACAGACCCAGATCAGAATAAATAAGCAACTACACATCTTGAAACATTTGCTGAACCTCTGAAGTCAACAAAATAACCAGAGAAATAAAATCTAATACCAATTTCTAAAAAGAAGTCAACCTGCCTAAATCAACCTCTGATGGTATCTCCAGCCTTTTAAACCAGTAGTTATAAGGAGCTTTTGTATTTTATGTCTCTTGCATTTTCACAAAAACATGTTGCATATACTTAAAGATCTCAGGAAAATTTGGTAATTGTTTTACATTTTATATTTGTGTGATTAAATATATTCACTTTCCTGACCTTTAAATCAGGTAGTAATCACTGTAGGTCTTCTTTCCACCTCACAATTTATAGCAACTTTCTTTTTAAATTAGTTTGCCCAAACAAGCTCCAAGCTCCTTTCGCCTCTCGCCACCTAAACTTCACTCAAAATGCCTCAAATATCATGGCCTGTAGGCAAAAGATCCAACTTTCAGATCAGTTATGCACATGCTAGTGTCACTACAATCAACAGTAAAAGTTACCTCACAGCAGCTTTCCTTGTGGCTGAAAGTCTACAACTTCATCACAAGTTGGAGCTCAGAGTTAAAAAAAAAAAAAAAAAAAAAATCCACATAATCCAACAGGGGCCTTGTAAAAATAAAATGTATTCCTCATTTGCATCCAAAAACAAAATATTTCAACTGTTAACTGAATTTGAGCTCTTTTCTAGTGGTCAGAAACCCTTTGTGCAGCACTGAGAAAACTTAATTTGTTCACTTTGGACTTAAAGGAGGCTTTCACTGGCCTCTGAATGCCATGTTAGTTATCATCTGAATGTCTTTCATTAAAATGTAACCAAGAGGGTATGCAGGAGCTTCAATTAAAGAGGCCATGACAGTCAGTGTGGGTCAAGTCATCTGTCTTTATTTTTAAAATATATAAAAACTAAGCCAGAGGAAAACAAGGAGGACAGAGTCATGTTATGGCTGAGAGACCAACCACTCACTGTCTGGGACTCCGAGAGTCTAAAAGAAACAAAACCCAACATACTTCAAATAAGATACAAACAAATCACCCTTTAAAGTGGACTCTCAGTGCCACCACCACACCAGCGAGTGCAAGGCCACACCAGCCGCAACACTAGAAAGAAAAAAAAAAAAAAAAAAAAAAGAGAGGAACAGAGTGTTAAAATTTTAAGAACTAATCTAAAACATTAACAGTAAAATACAATCAAAAATCTAAAACACTAAACTAAAATAAATGGCAGTCAGTGCCATGCCTAAAAGAAACAACTGACAGACCAAAAATTAAAAACCATTAAAATACACATTGGGGTGCACACATGCACCCCTACATGACCCAACAATAAAATTGTCCAGATTATAAAACAACACTTCATACTCTACCACAGAGCAGAATCCAAAGCTACAGTCACATTTAAGTGAGCTGAGGAGAGTGAGTCTTGAAGTCTGTTTTTAAACCAACCTCTCCTCAGTCCCTGCCTCTTCTGATTGGTCTCCTGGAGTGAGTCTTCAGTCTCAGCTGATATTAATCAGCCACTCCAGTGACCTACTGCTACAAAAAGGAAAATTCTTTTTCCAACAGGTGCATCTTCAAAATTAACCCAGACAAAGGGACCAAAATGAAAAGAAAGAGTGGACGACAGTATGCCATCAACCCAAGGGTGCTGTGCCTCATATCCAAAATTACCAATTTTGAACGGACAGAGTGTAAGATCACTCCCTCACCAAACAAACAATCATCACTCAAGCAATAAATGAATGCATCATTCAGTCTAGAGCTGAAACGATACACTTATATTGATATTGTCATGACACCTAGAATTAAACTTGAATGATGTATGAATGAAATGTATGAATTTAATGTAAGATTTTCTTTTATTTTAAAGGCTTGAAAGATGCTTTTCCATTCGTATGAAACTATACAAATGTTATATCATGATAACATTTTACAACAATCATTTCCATCAAATAGAAAAAGTTTTGCTCAGTGAGATTCTCATGGCAGTTTTGCTGGTATAGTTAGGTACAATTAGAAGTAATTAAGATATAATGATATAAGGTATAATTAAGAATTAATAAATGAGCCAGTATCACAAGTCACATTACAGTTTTCTCCTGTTCAGCTTTGAATCCTTTGGTTAGAATCATTTGGATAGAGTTCACTTTTCCATCCCCAATTCAGTCCCAAAACAGCTGTGTCCTGTCAGTTTTGGGAACAATTGGAAGCTCAAGTTTCATTATATTATTGTATTATAATTCTTTCTTCTCTCCCCATACAGATATTCGATGACTGAAAAGAAGTTTGAAAGAGGGTCTCCCTGGAACCCTAACGGTGTTGTGGATATTGCCATTAGCTATTTTTATGTGTCGATACTCTTTGATGTCCACCAGTCTAATGGCATGAGAGTAATGTTTATATGTTGGACCATTGTTTAATTTTTTCCCAGCTTTGTGCAGGAGTGTAAATCCCCAGAATATGACACATTTTTTAAAAATGCCTAGTCTGGTATTTACTTTGTTAAAGGCTGTTATATAAAGAAAGTCTCTCTGGAGCTGCTTCTGCCAAGGCTAAAAATAAAGAGGGTTTGTTGCATCACTGGCATTTCTTTTTTGGCACTAGTGGCCTTTATTTGACAGTGAAGGAGAGACAGGAAACAGAACAGAGAGGGAAGACACGTGGCAAGGGGTCATCCGGGCCAGGAGTTGAACCAATGACCAGCTGCCTCTGTACATGGACCACCTGCCCTAACCACTGTGCCACTGGGTGGCCCCTCACTGGCATTTCTGTAGTCCTGAACTCTTATCTTTTATGAAGATTTTAATACCATGTCTTGCGCTAAATGTCATACAGCAAAATTAATTCTGCTATTGAGATTGAAAATTTAAAATTGTTGCTTCTTTCTAGAACTTAAAGATCGCCATTCTTAAATACACTACTTACTGCCTGAAATATTACAATGCAGTGTTTTCTTGCTTTTCTCATTTGACATTCATCAGATTCTTCAGCATGTAAGTACTTCTACACAATGTGACATCACTTAGTGACTGAGGAGCAACATGTCTGTAACTTTCAACCTCAACAGATAGCAGCTTTGGGAATACACTTTATTTTTATTTTATTGCATAATGTTTGAGGTAATAGAAAACCTGTTTGCAAAGTTTGTTTACACTATTTGTTTGAACATAAAATACACATAAATATAAAATAAGTGAGATTTTCCTGAAAATTACACAGATAGACATGAGATTTTTAATATGGACATAAACCTTAATATAACAAGCTACATATTGACTTACAGATAATTATTGTAATTTTACATAGATTTGACTGTAATTTAAGAGAGCAGGAAAGATGTAAAATAATACAGTCATTTTTCATTAAAAAAATGAACATAGTTTGTCATTACTGGTATAATACTTAAAAACAACAACTGTGTTGATAAATTTACAAGGAATTTGTTATTTTACATTTTTTAAGACTATTTTTAGAAAACAGTAAAACTACTGTAAAATTTTAGTTATTTACCATAAAATGTGGATTTTTTTTTTTAAGTGTGCTCTACTTGTTTGAGTTTGTTCTTTGCCCTGATTTGCAGACCGTAGCTGCTCTATGGGTCCTGAGTTCTGAGCCCTACTGTGAAAATGGTTATTTCTCTCATTGAATGGTAAACAAAACATTGTGAATTATATTTTGTTCTGTTTGTGTTTGTTCAGAGTAACCTTCAAGTGGAGAAATTTAAAAACCGTCCACATTACCTCAATCTTCCCTACTATGTATTTTATTAATTCAATTTATTTTGTTATTATTTTCAGTTTTCAATTTTATTCTCCCTACCAACGTGATGTGACATTTTTTAAAACAGTAAACAGCCAATCACAAGCAGTCGAATTTTAGTGCTGACGCACTTAGATGGTTGCTACGGAGAGGCTTTTTTAAAAAAAAAATTTTTAATGGTCGACATTTCTGTAAATGTGCATGAATGGCAACTTTAAACATCCACGGAATAGTGATGGGCATTACGGCTCTTTAAAGGAGAGCCGGCTCTTTTGGCTCGGCTCACTAAAAAGAGCCGGCTCTTTCGGCTCCCAAGTGGCTCCTCAGATTTTTTGTTAATTAAATTAATTTATTACCAAATTATATGTAAAATGAATGACTAATCTTAAAAAAACATAAAATATTACATATGTATTGTATTTATATGTCTTTATTAATAAACTTAACATATAAATTAATAAATTCTAAATAAAAAAAAGACCCATTTCAATTTGTGAAAAAACAAAATCAACTAAACATCACTCAACAAAATATAAATTAAAATGTGCAACTATTTACCGTGAAAAACCTTCAGAGTCCCTTTCTGGTCTTTTCTCAAACTCTGTTATTTGCACTGTTGGATGATTAGTTTGAATATGACTGTGCAGGTTGTTTGTGGAGCCTGCTCCATATGAAATTTGTATTTTACAAAGTGTACACTTTGCCTTAACGGAGTCTAACACTTTAAAATGTGTCCATATTTTACTCCTTTTCCTGTTGTCACTCATCTTTGGTGAACTGGTCAAATCCTCTTGCGCTCCTCTCGCTGTCGTCTCTCTGCCTCCTGTGTGTGTCTGTAACCCCCCCCCCTCCCCCCCCCCCAGCAGAGTGTTGTTGACTCTGCTCCCCCCCCCCCCCTCCTCCTGCTCAGTGTAGTCGCACAGACGTTGCCACAGCCACACATGTTGACCAATGCGGCTTTAAAAGACAATATAAAATAATAATTAAAAAAAAAAATCGCTCTGGCTCACGAGCCGGCTCCCGTCGATCACGAGCCGGCTCCCGTCGTTCACTTCAAAGAGCCGGCTCTTTTCCGGCTCTCGTTCACGACCGACCCATCACTACCACGGAATAACACTCGTTAGCTCCTTTTATTAGCCGTGCTTTTTTATAACAACCACACACACTAAACTGAACTGAATGTACCCAGCATCTTTAGTGGGACTGACATCATGACATTGTATCCGTAACCATAGAAACTGTCAACACAGTCTACATCCCCCTTCGTAAGTTACATGTCTCCCGTAGTTAATGAAACCACACAGTAAACAACGGCACAAACTTGCATGTAAAGAGCTCATATAAGAAACATGTGGGTTATGCATAGAAAAGTCCAAATGCAGAATATGCAGTATGTTGTGTACATCCTTTTTTTTTTTTTCTTTTTTATAAACACTATCTAACACAGCCAGAACAGGCTGCAACACGGGGGTGTGTGTGAACGTCACTGTGCCCCATCACCGAGCTGGTCCATGGCAAAGTCTGTGTTGAGAGAGCTGGGTTGCCCCATCCCCGAGCTGGTCCATGGCAAAGTCCGTGTAGAGAGAGCTGGGTTTTGACCCTCTCCCCGAGCGAGTGACAGTCACAGGCCCCTGACCTGGTGACACTCCTGGTCCCACAGCGTCACGTTGTGGGACCGGGAGTGTCACGGGCCCCCGACCCGGTGACACTCCTGGTCCCACTGCGTCACGTTGTGGGCTTGGTGGAGGTGCAACTGCAGCAACAGCCGGTGGATCCTCTGCTGAGTCGGAGACATAAGTCTCAGGTGTCTGGAGTAGGTGGTGTCTGTTTCTCACATATGTAGCCTCTCCAGCCTTGACCTGGTAACTGTTGGGTCGTGGTTCTGTTCCTAGCACCGTTGCCAGCCTGTCATGTCCTCCCTGTTTCTGCATTCTTACCGTCTGCCCAGCCTGCAGTGGAGCCAGCGGCCTGGCTGACTTGTCGTAGGAGGCTTTTCCTCTCTGCCTCACCTGTGTCAGGGTCTTTTTGACCTGTGTTTCCTCTCTGGGTGAGTACATGGCTTTGGTCATAGGAATGAAGGCCCTGGTGCGCCGAGACAGCAGGCGCTGAGCTGACGATGGCAGTCCATCTCTGGGCATGTTACGGAGGCTGAGGAGAGCTGCATCTATGTCTGTTCAATCTCTTGCACATTTTTCCAGCAGCTGCTTTGCTGAGCGCACAGCCCTCTCAGCGAGCCCGTTAGACTGCGGGTACAGGGGACTGCTGCTGACATGATTGCGAGCAAACTCCTGGAACTCCCTACTAGTGAAGTAAGCAGCATTGTCTGTCATGAGTTGCTGTGGCACTCCGTGGGTGGCAAAATGGCATTTCAGCTTGGCCACTAGTGCAGCACTTGTTGTGCCAGGGAGCTGGTCTATTTCGAACCAGCCAGAGTAAGAGTCAACAAGCACCAGATGCTCCTTCCCCCCCACTCAAAACATCTGCTGCAGTGAGGGACCACGGTAGGTCAGGGATGTCATGCAGCCAAAGGGGCTCCATGGGCTGGTGCGGCTTGAGAGCATTACAGGGGGCACACCTGGAAACTTCTTTTTCAATATGGCTGTAGATAGTGGGCCAGAACATGGTCTCCCTGGCCATGCGCTTCGTGGCTTCAAGGCCAGGGTATCCCTGTAGTAAGGTCATCTTTTTTTTTGATATTTTTTATTTTTGTTTTGTGAGAGCATTACAATACAGTAGTTACTTTCAGGGAACATACTACTTAACTCTACTTAACTACTTAACTCTGCTAAGGTCATCTTTTCAGATATTTGGCCAATCTGGGAACTAATTCGTTACCAAGAAATCTCTTCACCAATGTGTTTCTAAAGGTGTCTAATTACATCTCTTAAAAGGTGGAAATTCAACTCCTGGGGGAAACCTCTTAAAAAACTGCACATAGTCGAGGTACCAATAACCGATTTTCGAAATGTTAAAGGAGCCGTATGTAAGAAGTAAAATAAAACGAATCATAAAATGACCCCGATATGTCAACAGACATTTAAAAATCATGTTCATTTCAAATACTTATGTCACTGACAACAGCACTCAAGCCAGGATATTCCCGTTTAAAAAGAGGAGTTGCAGCCCTCAACTGATGTTGATGTTGTCATTTCTTGTTTTGGCCTGAAGCGCCACCCTCCACCTATCTCCCAATCACGAAGTCAGTAGTGTTTCGGCATCCGGGTTGCCAGCTCGGCTCTAATTATCGCAGCAGCCGCTACGAACGTGTTGGATGAAAAAATGTCTAGCTTTCCAAAACCTAAAAGACCTCGTTATGAATCCGAGTTACGTCGTGACAAGGTCCAAAATAAAACAAGGATTTGTATAGGAGATGCTTTTGATAGATGGAGACGGCTGAAAGCGGAGAAGAATTTGAAGACAGACGCCAACGTTGCTGATTTTCTCCTGGACAGGTAAGATTCATAGCTAAATGTTTGGCTAACGCTAATTTACTTGGACAAGGTAACAGTGGTACCTCTACTTACGAACGCCTCTACATACGAAACTTTCAGGTTACGAAACGCCTCAACGGGAAAATATTTCCTCTAGTTACGAAAGAAATTTCAGTATTCACTACGTCGTAGTATTCACTAGTTAAACAAAGTTATGCTTTGTTGCGCTAGCATAGTAACGCTAGCGCATAACGTTATGGAGCAGGTGGGTCATCGAATTGAAAAGGTAAATAATTATTATTTAGAATATAAAAACGGTGACTGATATTGCTAACACTAGCAATGTAACGTTAGGCTAATAAGCGGAGCCCGTCAGTCATCATGCCGTGGAAAACATTAGCATGGCCATGGTAATGTGAAACCTCATTGAGACAGTAGCCTAACGTTACCACGGTAAAACGATTTCTTATTCGTTCTTCGCATATATTGTGTATTACACGTGCTGCAAATTGACCCATATGACCACTGCTAACGTTAGTTATTAGTGTCAGTCTTTTCTGATGGAACTGATAAAAAACGTTAGCCATTGATGACGAATGCAGACGTAATTTTCCCCGCATTATCTTTGGTTAGACACTAGTCTGTGGTAAATGTGTTGGTTGTTGCATATTATGGTAAATGTGTAGAGTGTTCCATAATTATGACAAAAACGCTTGTCTCTTCAGCTATTATGGCCCAAGCACTTCAAGCCCAAGTAAAAGACAGTGGAAGAAGCAGCCCTGACTGCACCATCACTTTCCAGTATTGGACAGGCATCGTCTGAAACGCTTTCAAATCGGTCAGTGATTAGTGCCACGTTGTTTTCATTTTCATTTCATATTTGGAAGCATTTTTTGTCTAAAACAACTAAACTATTTATAGAGAAGACCTGCCACCTACAGAGGAAGCATTGGAAGATGAGGAGTGCACCATGGATGCCTCAGAAGTTCTACAGGAGAGGTATATAAATACTCTCAAGCTTTCGAATTTGTCTAAATATAAGAAATAATTTTGGTGGTGCTGCAAAACAGCTGATTCCTGCCAAGAGTTTCTTGTAAGTTGTTATAGTTTGGAAAATAGTTGTCAATAATGTATGAAACTAACATGCAAGATGTTACCTTGATGTTGGATATTAGCTTATTGATTACCATAAGTACCTATCCAGAGGTGTCATTGTGGTCAATCAGATGACCCACTTACATTACTAACAATCATCATCATTAGCAGTGAATAATGTTCAATTGCCATGCTTTTTGTGTCTGTCCATTATATTTCTGTATTATTTTGTAGGGGCTGTGGCTTGGGCTCCTACACCATGTCACGAATGAACACAGGTGGGTACTGGGAGGCTGCCAGCATGCAGACTTGGAATCAGGGGGAACTCAAGAGTGGCTTGAGCGAGGCTCCATGGCACACGAGGCCCTGAAGAGTATTGTGCGAAACAAGAGATGGCTCAACAAAGTTCACAAATACCTGAACTTCAGGTAATTTAATGAGTGTGTACACATACTGTACCTAGAAAGTGATTTTCAAAAAAATCAAAAATTGTCTCTATGTCCCACCCCCACAGGTCCACTGCTGATCTGGAGTCCTTCCAAAACCATATTTTAATGTACGCCAGCAAGCACTCAGCATTTAGCCCTCCTGTCTTTGAGGCCAGGATGCTCCTCGCAGCGATGGATTATAACTACCACAAGGACCGCCCAGAGTTGTGCAAGTCTGATGGAAGCAAGCAGTAAGGGACATGCTCATTTCTACATGTTGGGAACCATTTTACCTGATTACACCATTGAAACTCTATATAAAAACACTGTACTGTAAAACATGGCCCTTGGAATGTAAACAATCTATTTTCTCTGCTTTTATTTTAGGTACAGGAGGCTGTACAAGAAAAATGCCCAAAGGTATATGCTGTACACCAAGAAGACATCGATGACCTATGGCTACATCCCAGAACTGCAAACTAAGATTAAAAGACTAAAGATTCTGAAAAAGAGGCTAGCTGGCAAGGGAATGCCCAGGCGGAGGAGTCTTCAGCCCGATGACCCCAGAAAGTACGGCCCTCTTCCCCCTGTGCCGGCACCAACCAAGGAGGAACTCCTGCGCACCCAAGTCAGGAGAGGTCTTGGTAGGTAGAATACCAGTTTATTTCTTTTGCATCTTCGGCTACATACCACACACCAAGTTAGATGTAATGCATATTACATTTAATTTTAAAATAATCTAATTTCTGTTTTTATTTTGCTCTCCTCAGTGTCAGCATTCCAGAGTGAAGACCAGTGAAACCCGTTTCCAGAGCCTCTCAGCCCTTGTCATTTCCATTTTCTGCCACAAGCTGCTTTTAAACCATTTCATAAAGTTTCCACAGTACAGAGCAGCTAATTGTTCAATAGTTATTTATACTATTTATACTGTTTATCCCTCGTTTTATTTATTTATTTATTTTTTACTGTTCCTCTATATCGTAAAAAGCAAAGCATTGTTATTATAAAAAAACTTTTTTTATTGAACAAGGAAGAAGGCTCTTTACAAACTTGGAACAAAACAAACAATTTGTAAAAACAAAGTATACACAACAAGTAACTTCAAGTAAACTGGAGTCGGTAAAGTTTGTTCAAATTGTGGGTAGAAAGCCAGTGTACTGGCCTTGAGGGTCAGGGTATTTGTCCCTTATTCTCCAGATGCAGCAGCTGGGGATAACACGACGGTTACCCTGGCCCAGTGATCCATGCTGCATAAAGGTGTACTGGCGATAAGCAGCATATCTAAACTGCCTATTATCATCACCTGGCTCTGTAACTTCTGCTACCACCAACACATCATTCCTGTAGTCTCTGTGTATACCCAAATAGCCATCTTCCAAGCAGTAAAGCTCGAAATGAGGCAATTTGCTTATGCAGTGCTCAGGCCCCTGGCCACAGCATTTCCTTTCTGCATCTGTGGCCATCTCCCTGCAGTTCCCACAGGTACACCATGGAAGAGCAGCTGCAGGTGGGAGAGTGGTGCTGTCCAATGGAGGCAGGGCATCAAAAACCAATCCAGGGTTCCGGGAGAAGATCCGGGTTGCTAGTGCTCGTAGCCCCATCTCACTCATGTTTTGAATGAGTTCCTAAGTAAACAAACCACAAAATAGCATTTGGCATTTACATTTGATTAAAACTACATAAGATGCTGACATAGATGCAGATGGTGATATTACAAGTCATAATTTTACTGCCCAGCTCTCATCAGCCTCAAGAGAGGGTACCTCAAAAGTGAGGTCTAAATCAGGCTGAAACAAGTGAGCAGTACAAGCAAAGATCATCTGGTACAAGTGCTAGGCTACCTTGACATAAACGTGTATTCTAAGCATGTTGTATCTTTTAGCCTGTACAATAATTTAGTGTTAGTTTGGAAGTATCAGGCGTAATTCCACGGCAACATCCTCAATACCAAAAACGCATAATTTGGTCCACATACATGGAACTTTTGGACGTGTTTTTGATTCAAATTCTACACGTCATGTAATTTTTCATATAGCCTGATGTATTTTAGGAAAATTACCCTCGACTTTACATGTGGTATTGTCGACGTTACAACAAGTTACCATCGATATGAGCCTATAGTGTTTCCAACCAAACAATAAATTACTGCATAGCCCAAAATTAGAATTTGCATGGATTTTTCAAATGCGTTCATAAAAAGCTTTACATCGCAACACTAGCCTAATAAAATACATTTTTAACAGGGTAACTAACTGAAAACTTATGCTCCGACTGAAATGTGGTAACATTTACGATTCTGTTTGGCTAATCGCCATTAGTAAATTTTGCAGTACATTATTACTTCGCAAAAGATCTTTCATAAAGCATTAAATATATTAACAGAAAATAAACTTACGGTGTAGGACTCGTCGCTTGCCATGGCAGCCTACGTTCCTGCTGCATTCTGCAGCCAACCTGGCAACCTCTGGTCGGGGAGGAGGGGGAAGGTACACGCCGCTCAACAGTATTTTGAAAGTGACTGCAGTACCAGTTTTGGCCATAATCTTACACACGGCTCCTTTAAAAATGCTTTATTTGGCCTTAACTAACTAAGATGGGTCAAACTAGGGGTTTTTCTTTATTCTGAGTTCATTGCAAGTATTTATCTTTCACCAAGACAACTCCCTGGTGGAAAAACTGCCACGCCCACTTTCCCAGGTCATCGATCATCCCCACAAAGTCCCCCACTCACACCTACAGTGCAGGGTATATAATTAAAAAAATATAAATTATTTTATTCTTTAATGTTTGATAAATAGCCTAAGTCAGTGTTTAGTGAGGGTTGCTGTAGCTGATTGGCATTCAATGTGAGGAACTTTTGAAATAACATTAGCTTCAAAAATGCTGGAGCCATTTGCATCTCTTTTCTTTGATCATGGGTGGACACAATATTCTGCTTTTAATGTCCAGAAATGTAAGTGTTATTGATTTTTCTATCAATTTAAAATGTTTTACTTCACTACATAGATTATAAGGATATAACATATCTAAGCTAAACATATTATGTATTACTAGTCTTAAGAAGATTACCTAAGCTCCATATTTAACAATTACCTGCTTTCCTCTGCTTTTTTCTAAGAAAGAGTGTCCTCTTGATTTCTATACTGATGTGTTTTGAGGCCACAGTAGTTGATTGCTCATTTTGCTGCACCTGCTGTTAATTTGATTAGTGATATTTTTTTCACCTGTACTAGCAAACTGTTTGCCACAATGGAGAACAGCAGCTTTAGATTCAGCTACAAATCATCACATTTACTGCATTACTTTTCAGTGTGTGTGTGCATACATTACAAGTAAGTGTTGTTTGCCTCCTTCTGTATGTGATTTGTTTGAGAGTGTTGTGGTCAACCTGAGCTTCCCCTGACTGCTGATCTGTGGACTCAAAGTGAGATTAATTTGAATTCAATAATAGTCATGACACTCTCAAGTTTCGCCTTTGCAAAGGGAGAAATCAGCTGACAGACCCCGCGGTCAGTCCTCCTGCTCGTCCGGCTGATTTCTGACTCTGTGCAGCTCACAGGCTGGTTTTATTGACCCATGCAGGGCGTAAAACATTTGGCTAGATACAATCACTTTTATGGTAGCAAACTCCCCCATTGTGCCAAAACAGTTCCTTCCTCTAATACGAATCTATCACGCTGACACAGCCCAGTTGTCTTTTTATTGCCTGCAACTTTATGACTCTAGCTCAGCCTGTGACCTGCAGACCTGCAAAGGCAGACCTTTTAACAACTCTTAATATATGTGTCCAAATATGCAAGCACAATTATAATTCCCACAATTCCCCCTTTTGAACTCTTTTAAGAGTTCAACACATCAAAACACATATATCACATCATAATCAAACAATCACATAATATACATAATTCACAGAAACAAATTTAAAAGTTCTCTTTGAGTGGGAGGGAAACTCAGCCACTCTGTTGCTCCTTCTTCTCCTTTGTTCTTCGACCTTGAGGGTAGACTACCTCAAAGGTTGTACTCACCACCAGGGGATTATTCTGCCCCTTGTTGGTTGGTGGTGAGAGTGAGTGTGAGGGTGGACTTCCCCACACTCACAGGCTCAGACTGGGGGTTATTCAACCCCTTCTTGAGTCTGGCTCCGTTACTCTTTCTCAGATGGAATGGCTTTCTTCAGGTCTGCCTTGACCTGTGACAGAGATCTCTGTGGCTCTGCTGCTGCTGCACACTGACTCCAATGGAACCAGGTGTCTCCTTTTCCTCTCAATCTCACAGCGTGCGATGTTCTTTCGATGATCTGGAACGGTCCTGTCCACCTGGGTTCAGACCACTTACGCTTGATGACCTTCAGGAGGATCCAATCTGTTTCTTGATCGGAGCTATCTGTTGTTCCCTCAGGTCGCTGTGGAATCTGTTTGGAGAAAGCTGACACAAGGCTGTGAAGATTTTATAGTACGCCTTGTGTGATTGTTCTAAGTTCTCTGAGTCTGAGCATGGCAGCCTGGTGCTACGTCCTGGGAATGGTCTTCCTGTCTGCAGTTCATGTGGAGTTAATCCTACTGTCTGAACCACTGAGCTTCTTATGGACATGAGAGCTAGTGGTAATACTTCAACCCAATTCATTTGGTTCTGTGCACAGATTTTGCACAATTTAAATTTGAGGTTTTGGTTCATTCTTTCGACCTTTCCCTGGGATTACAGGTGTAATGGTTGATCAGACATTTGATAACTGTTTTGCTGTCCTCATTTTCTGCAGGCCATGCTTCTGGCCAGCCTGTGAATGCATCTACACATACCAATAAGTATCTGTGACTGTTTACTCTTTCAATCATGTCGGTGTAGTCAATGATGATTTCTCTTCCTGCCTCTGCTTCTGTGGGAAACCTTCCTAGTCCCTGTTTGAGAGTCGGTCTCGAGTTGTACACCTGGCATAACTTACATCCGTTCACCCAGTTGCCTACCATCTGTTTCATGTAGGGATGTCACCAATTGTTCAGGTTCCTCATCATTTGTCCTATCCCTACATGTCCTACACTGTGTGCTTCTTCTAATGCATTTTCCTGATTCCTGAGGGTAAAATGAGTCTACCATCTGGGTTTCTCCATAAACCTTCTCCATCTTGTCTACCCCCTCTTGCCTTCCATACTGTCTTTTCCTCAGGTGAGGCCCCCTTTTGGAGTTTCACTAACTCTTCTAATCTTAGCTCTGGAGAACATTCACTCTCTGAGCTCATCATAATCAACTTCACCTGATATCCTGCACATTTCTTAGCTGCCTGGTCTACTGCATTGTTTCCTCTGCCTATCTTGGACCTACTTTCATCATATCCTTTACACTTAATCACTGCAATCTCTGCTGGTAACATAAGTGCCTCTACCTACTCCTGCATTTACTGCTCCCGCTGCATGGGCTGACTTCAACCCTTCTGTCCCATGTCTGTAACAACATCCATCAGTGTACAGATCTACTGCTTCCTCTAGTGATGTGCTCTGTAAGTCTGGTCTGACTTTTCTCTTCCTTTATGACCTGTTCCTGAGGTGTTCATTCTGTCTGCCATGTTGATCCCTTCGTGGGTGTATGTGATGTTTGGGGCTTCTAATGCTTGGCTGATTTTTTGTTGTCTAAGTGGGGACATTGTGAACGCTTGTGAGTTCACATATGCTACAACTCCATTAGTCCGGGGGCTGAGTGGCCTCACCTTGCACCCCCCCTTAAAATTGACGAAACTGCATGCAGGGTGTAGTATTCTAACTATTTTTACAATTTTTGGATGTTAACAGTGAAATAATAGGGATGAAATGTCCTTGCTGGGCAGTTGAACATAGCTGTGGCACTAAATTTCTGTGACGTCATTTTAGGGCTAGGGGAAACTAAAATTGCTGTAACTCACCAACTCTTAATGCTATGACAATAAAATACCCCTTAATATAAAGGTCTTGAAGAGTGCTTTCTGCTGATATGTGACATATGCAAATTGAATCCATAACTAGGTCACCAGAGGTCAAAAGGTCACAAAAATATGCCTCTGCCTAAAATCTGACATGCGGGCATTGATATGGTTAATACGGCTTGAAATTCCATATTAACTTCTCCAAATCACACATAAAATGTAGTTTAGGCATCCTCTTGTATGTTCCATCCAACAATGTTCAAGGAGTATGCAGCTTGAGGAAGCAGTGAGAAACGAAACATGGCCTAATTTGGAATATGCCCAAAAATCAGTTATTCAGAAATTAGAAGGATGATAGCAAACACAAGTTCCACCAAACTGTCAATGTTAGCACTTATTATTTTGGTTATCAGACTGGTTTATATGAGACATCAGAAAATTTGCAAACAGGTTTATTTGTAGGTCATTAGGGGTCATTTCAGTTCAAAAAGCTAATATAATGTCCATACACAGCAACAAGTTATATAGGGTACCGGTATGTCAAATGGCAATGAAATGCTAGCTCAGTTACTTTTATCACATTGTTTGGTCCTATTGAAGGCCAAGGCCAACTATAAAATCCATCTCTTAGTCACTATCACTGTCGTCACTTCCGTCGGAAACTTCCTCTTCCTCACTGTCAAAGTCCTCCTCTAGTTCTTCTTCCTCTTCAATTTCTACAGTCTGCTCCAGAATGTCCGCCAACTTCGGGGGCAGTGGGTCTCCTTCATACCACTTTGGTTCCAACTTTCCATCTTTCAATATCCATCCATGACCACCATTTGGATCTGGGATTTCTGGCTTGGCAACATGAGCTCGCTTCCAAATTGCTACTTGATAGTTTGCCCTTCTGATGTGTTCCTTCAGGCATACTCTCGGAGGTGGAAGTGCAGACAAGTCGACGTGTTTCTTTGCATCCAAAGATTTCTCTGGTCCCCCGCACTTTGAAACTAACATTTCAAAGCGAAGTTTATCAACGTCCTTCGTCTTGGTTCTCTTGTTATACATTGCACATGTAAACTCCTCAAGACAAAGGAAGAGGTCTTCAGAAATCTCCCACGATTCACCAAGGCATCTGAAAACTTCCTGGTATCTCGGTTTTTCCTGCAGAAGTTTCATGGGTTTAACTTTGCCTATACCCTTGAAAGAGCTTGTAGTGTCGCACCTCGTATACGCGTGAAGCCCAAGAAGGGCAGCACAATAAGTTGGAGTGAATTCCTTTGCCAATTCACTGATGTCAATAAGCCTTCGTTTGTTTCCCGTGCCTGTATCAAAGAGCAGGTGGACTTTCAAGTTTGGTGCATAGTACAGGAGTATGAAAAATATGTCAGTGTCTGGACTTCTAACCCTGACATAATCACAGCCCTCTTTCTCTGCATAGAACGAGTATAGAACCACACGAGTGTCTGTCTCCTCTTGATCAGAAGCTAGGGCTGGCAGTTCAGATGTTTTGACTTTGTCTCCATCTGTCGTGATTTCGTAAGCTTTCCCCTCACACACCATGATTATGGACTTGTTCAGCAGTTCATTGTTCATTTTCATCACTTGTTTACCAGTGATTATCTTCTGGTCAATAACTTCGCACACCTTGGCGAAACAACTGTCATGTGCTCTTTTCACAATCCTTAGTTTGCTGTTTTGCTGCCTCGTCTGTACTCTTCCATGTTGCTGGATCACAGTATTTCATTCGACAATGTTTGTGGTAGCGGGCTTCACAGGCAAACAGGTCATATCCTCGAATACGCGTAGCCAGTTCTTCATCTCCTCTCCGCTCTGCAATCTGGAGGATGGTGTCACCACCTCCATGTGAAAAGTATGAAAGTCCTTCTGTGGTCCATGATCCTTTGACTGAAATTTTCTTCAGCCCAAAGCCTTTACAAAAGATGCAATTTTGTTCAAACAGCACTTTATCCGAAGAACCACGGCGTGCAGATGCCCTTCCAGGCTCGTCATCTGTAGCCTCAACCTCAGGTTTGAGGCGACTTAAATTACTAGTGAACCGTTGGTAGCATTCTCTATGGTAACCGTGGATCTCGTCAAACGCATCAGGAATCTGCCTGCAAATATCATCCTGACGATAGGCAGAACCAAGAGGCTGTGATTTTCGCTTATTTCTGACTTCACAAATACTATCAAATCTTTGTTGCCGATTTGGTATGTCATAGAAACGAACAAAGTTTGTTGTTTTCACAGTACTACTATGAATGATGCAGATACAGTCTCTGTCATCGGATGGCCTTTCAGTGCTAGCCTTCCTCTTTGGTGGCATTTTCTTTGTCTCACATTCATGAATAAGCTGAAATAAAGGGTGACATCTTCAGTCCACTCTATCCATTTGACGGAAACTCTAGCCTATCAGCACAACAGCACCATCTGTTAAATATGTGCAATATTATCTCCTTGGAAAGACCTATAGTATCCATTCACTATTATTACACATTTCACTCCATGCTTGATGAGCTGCATTTGCACTAAAATTTGACTTTTATTTTGATGGTCACTCAAACTCAGGTTAATCCTAAGTAACACTTATGATATAATGTAAAGGTGACCTACCTGGTGAGATCATATACATATGCAGCTTTTAATGAGCAAAAAAGCCAGGAAGAATGTTATCTGAAAAGCCATGTTCATTGCACTGTTTTTGTGTAGTTACTACAGTGATGCCAGATGTCACTACGTGCTATTACCTTGTAGAGCGCTTCTGCTTTATATAGGGAAAACTTGACCGTCTTTCATTTGCTACAGTGTCACACAGCTGCATACTCCTTGAACATTGTTGGATGGAACATACAAGAGGATGCCTAAACTACATTTTATGTTTGATTTGGTGAAGTTAATATGGAATTTCAAGCCGTATTGACCATATCAATGCCAGCATGTCAGATTTTAGGCAGAGGCATATTTTTGTGACCTTTTGACCTCTGGTGACCTAGTTATGGATTCAATTTGCATATGTCACATATCAGCAGAAAGCACTCTTCAAGACCTTTATATTAAGGGGTATTTTATTGTCATAGCATTAAGGGTTGGTGAGTTACAGCAATTTTAGTTTCCCCTACCCCTAAAATGACGTCATAGAAATTTAGTGCCACAGCTATGTTCAACTGCCCAGCAAGGACATTTCATCCCTATTATTTCACTGTTAACATCCAAAAATTGTAAAAATAGTAAGAATACTACACCATGCATGCAGTTTCGTCAATTTTAAGGGGGGGTGCAAGGTGAGGCCACTCAGCCCCCGGACTACATGTGATATGAGTATCCTGAGCAGATGTCCCATCACCACATGTGCTGTTTTTTTTTTAAATTATTTTGGCTACCGCTGCTGCATGCTTTGTGCATTTGTGGTGCCTTTTTTCAAAGTTATCTAACATTATACTGATATACATCAGTACTTGTCTCTCTCCCCCTTTTTTCTGGAACAGAACTGCATTTGCAGCATGTGATATTCCAGAAACATCCAAATAAAAAGTACTGGAGTCGTCAAGGGAGGCCAGCTCTGTAGCGGTGGCTAAGGCTGATTCAAGTTTTATGAAAGCTTCTTCTTCCTCTATGTTCCAGTCTAGAGGAGCCTTCAGATTACACATACCTTTGTTTGACCATGAGTCTGAGTAGCTGGGTGAGGTCAGCGCGCTCTCTACCATGATGCCTATCTCTCTGTACATGTTCTAAAGCGGCCTCATCTACTGCTTCACAAGATATTCTGTCTGTATGCGTACCTGGCGAGAAGGACACTCGTGGAGTCTCCGTGAAGATCCAGTCCTTCTGGGTAAGGGAGAGTTCTAACACACACCTAATTTTCTAGCCTGATGTCCCAGATGCAGAGCCAAGGATACATGGGGAACACTGTCCTCAGTCATCTTAAACCAGCTGTGCTGTGCTGGGGTCAACAGGGTGTGTGCTACCACCCCCTCTGGGGCAGCGTAAATATTACCAGTTACAATCTCCCATTTCTGACCTTCTAACTCATCCTCAAACTCCAGATGATAAATATCACTCTGGTGTCTATCGTAGAACAATGTCACATGTAAGGGGCTGTAGGAGACACATAAAGGTGGAGACCAGAGGACCAGGGTTACCAAGCCAGTAAACAGAGAGGATACCTCGGTGCTTTGGTGTTTCTGGGTCAATCAGAGCCCAGTATAGGTCCATTAAAGGCTCCTGTTTTAACAGTTCAGTGTGGTGCCGTCAGGGAGGCAAACCCTGAGGCCCTCAGGTCCACAAAAGATGGAGGCGCCAAGTTTGATCAGCAAGTCTCTTCCCAACAGGTTAGCAGGTACCGCTGGTCATTACAAAACAGCTGTGAATGAGGGCCTGTGGCCCTATCAGGGCGGTCAAGGGTTTGGTAAATGGCAGAGTCTGTTTTTTCCCCAAAAAATCCAACAGCAGAAGTGGAATTCAATTCAATTCAATTCAATTCAATTTTATTTATATAGCGTCTGTTACAATGACAATTGTCTCTAGGCGCTTTACAGAGACCCAGAGCATGACCCCCGAGCAAATATCATCAACTAAGATTATATAATTAAATCCAATCAATGATAATGGCAGGTAAAAAACTCCCACGTAGGGAGAAAAAAAACCTTTATACCAAACAGTGGCAAGGAAAAACTCCACTTTAAGAGGAAGAAACCTTGAGCAGGACCTGGCTCATATGGGGGGACCTTCCTGCCGAAGGCCAGCCGGGTAGAGAAAGAAAAGAGGGGAGACAGGACAGAGAGAGGATGGAGGACAGAGAGAAGATGGAGGACAGAAAGAGGATGTAGGACAGAAAAAAGTAAAAAAAAATAATAATAAAGAAGTAGTGGAATTGTTGTAGGGTGAATGCAAGCGGGCTATGGAGGGCCCTTGGGCGTGTGGTCAGCGTAATGAGCCATGATAGGCTCTTGAGTATCAGTAATGTGCGGGTGGGGTGTAGGTGAGGTGTGTGCGAGAAAAGGGGGGGAGGAGGGGGGAGGAGGAGGGGGTTTGGGTTTAAGAAAAGAGAAGGGTAGGATTTCAAACAAAAGGATGCGATATATAAATATAAACAGATGGAGGCAGCAGCACTGGGATGAGATGGCCAGAGGACCAGGTCGCCGATCACCACGCCAGTCGGCACCCAAACACAAGTGGAGGAGAACCCCGGGATGGACAGAGGATGGAACTGCAAGTCAGCATGAAACCCAGGAAACTCTGGCCTGCAAATACACAAAGAGAAAAGGGGGCAGAAACAGCACAACAAACACAGGAAAGCAAAGAAAATGGAGCACAGTTTCAGTAACAGGGTGCTCCCAAATAATTATAAATGAGCTGGAGGAGGAGGAAGGGAGGAAGAAAGGGAAGAAAAAGGAGAAGAGCAGTGGAGACACCACTCAGCAGATCATGTTGGTGTCCCCCTGTAGCGTAGGCCTATAGCAGCATAACTATGACGAAGCTGTGATTAAGACGAGCTACTCAAGTCTTACTACTACAACTATAGTTATAACTATTAGCCCCTACACACTATAGTTTAGACTAACTGTAGGCTTTACTGAACAGAAATGTTTTCAATTTAGTTTTAAAAATGGAGATAGTATCAGCCTCCTTAACCCAAACTGGTAGCTGGTTCCATAAAAAAGGTGCCTGGTAGCAGAAGGCCCGTCCTCCAAACCTACTTTCAGATATATGGGGAATGGGCAGATAATTGCTGTTTGATCCCCCTGGGTCCTCCTCTGGGCCCTGGTCCATGCCAGCCATTGCCTGCATATAGTCTCTTTTCGTATGGGCAGTCTCAAACTCAGTGTCCTGGCTCTTCACAGTAGAAGCGGTAATCAGCACCCCCTTGCTTTCTTAAAGGTCCCCCTGAATAACTCCGGCCCCCGAGCTCTCACGGCCTCCGTAAGGACCCCTCTGCATGTGCCCTGTGTTCCCCTCCTACTGGCCTTCTCCTTCTCCAGGAGGGCCTCCAGCTGCCCCCTCATACATGATTTTTATCTGCATTTTCAGTAACTGAGTCTGCAGCTCTTTAAGAGCTCTTTCCTCTTTTCTTAGTTCCTCATTCGCTGTGGTCAGAAGAATGCACTTCCCATGTTACTGATGTCTGCACCCAGGATATCAGGAGTACTATACATGTCTTTTCTAACTGCATCGGGCATCTCTTCCAGGATGGCATTTCTGTACCAGACCCTCTGGGTGGCACTGTGATTGGGGTCACATCCAGTCTGACCTTCTCAAATGGTCAGGTATTCCTCCCAATATTGACATGTGTTCACAGTTAGCCTCAATTCCTCTACAGGCCGTGGCTGTCATGCAGCGTGTCGCCACTGCCCTGTAATCTCCTGCAGTTTGAGCATGCAGAGCCTGTAGCCAAACACTAATTTCCCAAATTTCAGGCCTTCCACCTAGAATCTGTGGTATCAGTCGGGGGAGGTAGTGACCTATAACTGCCTTCATCTTCCTCTCCTGCCTCAGGGGTGTGTCTTTCCCCTGTCGTCAGGTCTCTGAGATTCAGTGTGTTATCAAAGTACTGTCTTGCTTCAGACGTGTCTGCATCTGCATCATCATGCCACTCCCCTCTCACAGTCATCATCCCACTGCCTGTACTTGGGGGAGGAGCGTGTGGCGTGGAGTGAGCTGTGGGACGGTTTGCAGGAAGTGGGAGAGAACCACGTGTCTCAGTCTGGTTCCCTGTGGGGCCCTGCGAGGTGGGGGTTAATGGGGTGGGGGTTTCTCCACAAGTTCCTGTTCTGGCTCTTTCTTATCTGTGTCTTTTGTTCTTTGACTGGTTTATAGGGGCTGCCTGGGTCCTAGCCGTCATCATCCACGTCTCGGTCGTATTCGCTGTCCATGTCGTCAGTCTTCCTGTTCTTTGTTATACCAGAATAAAGCTGTTTCTTACCACATTCCTAGTTAAAAATTAGTCCAAATAATGTCAGGTCCTAATTATATGTCCACTATCGTGGCTGTCGCCCACTGAGCTACGAATTCAGTCAGAGGGTATTCTATTCCACTATGTTTATCTGTCCAGGGTCTGTGTCGTGCTCTCTGTCTATAAAGTTTGGCCTTTGTGACTTTCAGCACCAACAGCCCACTTCTACCAACTGCAATCCTCTGTTTTCTAAGCTTGATTAAGCTTGATTTATTAATATACCACACTCAAAGCCTTAATTCAGGTTTCCATGTGCTCAACCCCAACAGCCACTGCTTAGTTATCACCGTCCAGGTATCCACAGTTGCTGCTGCTTCAAACACACTTCCACCTGACAATCATACACAATTTACACATGCATTCATATGCATGTGTGTGTGCGTGTTTTCCTTTTCTTCATTTCTATTTCTCTTCTAGGGACATGTTTGACTCACAGGACTTTCTAATCTCTGGTCTTGTTATCTCCAGGGTCCAGGAAGAGATAACTCACAGTTATTATTATTCTTTTTAACTCTAAGCATTCTATCCTAAGTTCTGGCCGACTGAGAGATATGACACGCTATGTTCCGAGTACTCAGTCCAATGTGGTTCAAAATTAATTCTTCACCACGACACCAGAACTTTATATATCTGTAATTTGAATTTCCATTCACTTACTCCAACAACAACCTAAAAAGTGTTATTGCTGTTTCAGTTTCAAGTCATCCAACATTCACACCTTGTGTTTTGCCTGGTCTTGTCATTAAAATTTGATAGAATTAGGGGTCCTCAAGTCCCCGGGCCTCTAACCCAGCTAAGCCAGCCCCTCGTCAGAGCACTGGTGGAGTTGCCAAACTCTAGGAGTCCCTTTTCCAGAGGCGGCTGGCCCATAGGGGGCGCTGGGGCGCCGCCCCACCAGCTGTGGAAGGGAAAAATATTTATTCTATTTTATTTTTATTTATTTTTTTGATCAGCATCAGATTAATTAATAGTATGTGTGTGTCTACATGACATTTAAATAATTTAAACAACATTTCCACCAACTGACACTCATTAAACAGTGAATTTCCACCGACCTACAGTGCGTCATTCTCTCACGGGGCGCTCGGCAAAGCGCCCCTGACCTGCAGCTAAATAGCCAATCCGGTTATGGTTGCTAGGTAAAAATGATTGATAATTGGCCTATCAATGTCACCAAATTTAATGCCGATGGGGCGCTGGAAATGTCGCCCCAACAGCTACGTAAAATGCGTGAAGGTTTATGAGCTAGAGCTACGTGAAGGGCCAGCGGTAGTTTTATTTCGTAGAGCGACTCCCAGACTCTGTCCTACGTCGGGAGAAAAATACGGCAACGAGGAAGAGAGATGGCGACAACTGGAGTTCAAGAGCAGCTTCCACCTAATTCGGTGAAATCATTATTAATGTTCCCTTTTGTGAGACGGACGACGGAGAAAAAACTTCTCGTTAAGGAGCTGGGACCCGACAAGCCTGAAATTAACATTTTCCAGTAAACGAAGGAGAAAGGTAAATCATACAAACTGAGTTTTTGTCAGAGTTGGTTAAACCCTGAGACGTGGCTGGCAGGTTGTGGAGCAGCTAATGCACTTTTCTGTTTCCCCTGTATCCTCTTCAGAAGTGACAGATGTGATTGGACTTGGACAAAGACTGGACTAACTGACTTAAAGCACCTCTGAACGGTTCAAGAAACATGAGAGATCCAAAGTTCACATGGAAAACTGAGTAAAGCTAGCTGTGCTCGGAAAGATTAGCATAGCAACGCAGCCAGATGATGGGCACCACATTACTGAAAGAAGGCACAATGAAGAGGTAGATAAAAACCGTAATATTGTGTCCAAGATAATCAATTGTGTTAAATTTTGTGGTGCTTTTGAATAAGCAATGTGGGGACATAATGTCAGCTAGTCCTGGTACTGAGGTACATTGATGGACCCAACAATATACTGGAGCGGTTCTATTGATTCATCAAGCTACCCAACAGCTGTGCGGATTCAACAGCTGGTGTCTTATTGTAGAGGCTGCACAGCATCCTTCCGGAGGGACACTTTACCCCTTGATTGTATAGTATTTGATAGCATAAAGTCTAATATAGCTGTAAATTGTTACTTCTTATTTGAAACTGGAAACTGAAATTAAATTGTTATTGTGGACCTGTTGTCATTTTCCGACTGTTCATTTTAATGCTTGTGCTAGATTAGGCAGGGAAAAATGTTGGCACACCAGCCCCACCAAGATTTTTTTTCACCAGCCGCCACTGCCCTTTTCCCTTATTACTCTCAACCTTCTCTGGTATCTCGAGTTTCTCTTCTTAATCTTTATATCCTTATTTCTTCCCTTATAATCTCATTATTTTACGGACCAGATACTACTCAGACTTAGGACACGAGTAATTTTAGAAATAGTCAATGCAGATTCGATGAAACAGGTTCTGCTTACCTTATTTTGGCCGGCCCGTGTCCTGTGTCCGTTCGTACCTGCTCCTCATGTTCAATCATTGTCCTGATCAGCAGTAATTTCGCAATCCCAGACAACCCCCCAATTTGTTGTGGTCAACCTGACCTTCCCCGGACTGCTGATCTGTGGACTCAAAGTGAGATTAATTTGAATTCAATAATAGTCATGACACTCTCAAGTTTCGCCTTTGCAAAGGGAGAAATCAGCTGACAGACCCCGCGGTCTGTCCTCCTGCTCGTCCGGCTGATTTCTGACTCTCTGCAGCTCACAGGCTGGTTTTATTGACCCATGCAGGGCGTAAAACATTTGGCTAGATACAATCACTTTTATGGTAGCAAACTCCCCCATTGTGCCAAAACAGTTCCTTCCTCTAATACGAACCTATCACCCTGACACAGCCCAGTTGTCTTTTTATTGCCTGCAACTTTATGACTCTAGCTCAGCCTGTGACCTGCAGACCTGCAAAGGCAGACCTTTTAACAACTCTTAATATATGTCCAAATATGCAAGCACAATTATAATTCCCACAAGAGTCAGAAATATTTAGGCTACTAAGAAAAGTTTGATGTTTAAGTGAGATTCTGATGTTTTCAGTGATATTTAATGTTACTGTGAAATTGATCTTACTAAATATAAAATCTTTATTTTCATTCTACTTTGCATGCTTATGATTGGAATATACTGTAATTGCAGTACTATGGATGAAGATGTCACTCCAGCTCTGCTCAAGTGTTTCGTCTGTGCAGGCCTGGAGACGCCAGATGAGAGTCTTATTCAAGTAACTCCTAAAGGCTACTCTGCTTTATTGAGACAAGCAGAAGTAGTTGAAAAAAAAAGTGTAAAGATTATTTGTACAACAAGTTTGTCGAGCTCACCAAAAAGTCAGCTCAAGCATCAAAGGCAGAGAAATAGTCCGCAAAGCTGCAGAGAAGATGCACATGCACTGAGTTGAGTGCATCAGCTGTGAGCAGTTCTACAAGAACACAGCCCGTTCAGCTTCTGTACAAGAATGTATGCATTCTTTGCAATCAACCCGCTCATCTCTACAAACACAAGCCAGCAGATGCTAGAAAGAAATATAGAGTGCCTGATAATTTGACTGCAGATAGACTGAAGCTAAGCTTGCTGAAGACAGCACAGGGTCGTGGGGATAGTAGGTGTTCATGGTTATGAGCCAGTTCCAACACTAGACCCCAAGGCTCCTGAAGAGCTACTCCAGTTGCCATGGAGATTGCAGCAGCCGGCGATGCAGCTGCAAGAAGAATGCCATCAAGTGCATCTCAGCTTGTGGAGTCTGTCAAGGCATTACCTGCAAGAATGCTATTCACGATGAAAGCATTGATGATGAATATTCAGACATTAACTCATGAAGCATTTCACCTAGGGATCACTGTTTGCTCTGAGTAATGTTAAACAAGTTGTATAAATACAACCTTTTGTAAATGTAAAAAAGTGTGTGGCAGTTTTTTCCACTAAGGAATGGTTTTAGTGAAAAACAAATGCTATAAATGAACTCAGAATCAAAAAAACACCCTAGTTTGACTCCTCAATAGTTACTTAAGGCCAAATTAAACATTTTTGAATTTTAGAAAATCAGTTATTGATACCCCAAATTTGTGCATTTTTTATGAGGTTTCCCCAAGGAGTTGAATTTCAACTTTTTAGGAGATGTTATTAGACACCTTTAGAAACACATTGGTGAAGAGATTTCTTGGTAACAAATTAGTTCCTAGATTTTCAGATGCTTCCCTTACTAGCAGAGAGACGAGAGCGAGAGGATTTGAGCATTTCACCAAAGATAAGTGACAACAGGAAAAGGAGTAAAATTTGGACACATTTTAAAGTGTTAGACTTCTGAAAGGCAGAGTGAACACTTTGTAAAATACAAATTTCATATGGAGCAGGTTCCACAAACAACCTGCACAGGCATATTCAAACTAATCATCCAACAGTGCAATTAACAGACTTGGAGAAAAGACCAGCAAGGGACTCTGCTAATGAAGGTTTTTCACTGTAAATAGTTGCACATTTTAATTTATATTTTGTTGAGTGATGTTTAGTTGATTTTGTTTTTTCACAAATTAAAATGGGTATTTTATTTAGAATTTATTTATGTTAAGTTTATTAATGAATACTATACATATGTTATATTTTGGTTTTTTTTACATTAGTTATTCATTTTACACATAATTTGGTAATAAATTAATTCAAGCAACAAAAAATCTTAAGAGCCACTTGGGAGCCGAAAGAGCCGGCTCTCCACAAAGAGCCGGAATTCCCATCACTAGTAGTGACAGTGACCCTAGCCAAATGCAAAACTGGTGAAAAAGAGTCAGAAAAGATGAGGAGGGGAAAAAAATGTCAGTGGCCTCCACCTGTAAAACCATTCCTGTTTTGATGGTCGTCTCGTTGTTGCCCCTCTAGTGCACCTGTTGTTAATTTCATTAACACCAAAGCAGCTGAAACTGATTAACAACCCCCTCTGCTACTTACCTGACCAAATCAATATCCCAGAAGTTTAATTGACTTGATGCTATACTCTTTACAAAGTGTTCCTTTAATTTTTTTGAGTAGTGTATATGAAGATATAGACTGATCTTTTTACAAAAAACTGTTGTACAGTGATCCCTTGCCAGTTCCCGGTTTGATTAACGCCGTTTTAGTGCTTCGCGGATTTTTTTCAGAAATATATTATAATTTAAAAAAATCAAGAAATAATCGCTGAAATTCTGCGAAAATCCACCCCACAGCAGACGGGAGGCCACAGCTGCCAGCAAAACATCAAACAATGACTCACAGCCTCCTGTAAGCAACAAAGAAATAGACAGAACTCTAGAATCTGGGCGCTGTTTGGCCGAGACAGATTTACTACATTTACTACGCATTTACTGGGCGCATGCACGACGCAGCGACCGGCAGCAGTGGGAAGCATGTCTGTCTTGTCTGTCAGTTTTAAATTTGTTATTTTATGCTTAAACTTTTAAACTCTCTGTGCACTTTGAATTGATCAACCTCACTTTTGTGTGATTAAGAGTGTCATGATTCAGTGACATGGATCTGACTCTGATCTTTTTATTGGCGGTGCTGCGTTCTTATGCCACCTGGGGTTGCTGAGAGCTCCATTCAATATTCCAGAGACTATCTGTTAAAATTCTCTAATCCCGTGATCAGCGGCCCACCAGCGGACCTAGTCTTTCCAGACCTGAAGGAACTTTTCGAGCACGGGGAAGGCGACAACTTCGTACCTCCTCGACGGAAACCGAGGAGGCGAGGCAGGAGAGGCGGTGTACGGGAGCGCATGAGACGGCAACACCTGTTGCGCATCCCCCTCCCTTAAATTATCTTGTCCAACGTCTGCTCTCTCTGCAATAAAACTGAGGAACTACAGGCTTTTGTTCGCCACCAGCATGTAGTCAAGGAGCCTGCATCCGGGTCTTCTCTGAGACCTGGCTCGGGGAAAAGACATTGACGGTGATCTAGACGGGTTCGGAGGTCCGCTCTCCTCCGCTCCACACCGACAGAGGGTCTGCAACAACTGGGAAATCATGCGGAGGTGGAGTATGTGTTTACATAAAGGAACGATGGTCTAAAACTGTTTTAGTAAGAGAGAGACTTTGTACCAATTTAAGTGGTCCACTGGTGGGCCGCTGATCACAGGATTTGAGAATTTTAACAGATCAGGTTCACTGATTAGACTCCCTTTTGCAAAGACAAACAGATACAAACACTCCGTTGTTCCCTCTGCTGTTCTTCTTTTAAATACCGGGAGGAGAAGCTGGCGGGTGAAAAGCCCTCTCTCCTGACTATAGCTTAGGTCTTTATCATGAAAAAAAAAAAAGTTATTGATTGATTGACAGTTCAGAGACCAGAGGCTGTGAGGGAAACAGAAAGACCACAGTTGAGCCTTTGTCTTGTGCAGTGTCTCGCTACTTTTTTGCGATGTTTAAACATATTTTAAACACATTATTTAGGCTCGGGGGGGCTCCGGCTCCATTTCCGGATTTTGATTATTGCGGGGGAGGGGGTCCCCATTAACCGCGATAACTAAGGGATCACTGTATTTGGATGTTTTGACCATTTCTGGAGAGCTAACCTGAGCTTTCTTTACCAAAACCTTTATAGTTTTGTATTCATCTAGTCATATCTTGTATTATGATTTGATAGAGGTTTAGCGCTGTAGCTACATTATTTCAAAGGCATATTCGTTCTAAAAGTTATTTTTTTCCCATCTTCATTTACTCACATATTCTGATATTTACATGTTAACAAGTCTCACAAGTGTTCCCTTTACTAAAACACCAAGAGAATCTTTTGGTTGCAGAGATATCCTCATTTTATTATGAAATTTTGAAGCAGAAGCCTAAAAAAAGGCTTTGTGATCAGTGGGATCTCCATCACACTGGAGCTTCACTGAACAGATGACTGCAAACACATTTGTATCGAACCCCCTCAAAGCTAAAAAATGTCCTGGTTAAATCTGAGATGGGTCTCACAGAGACATGTCCATCAGCTTTGAATCGGTCAGACAAACACAAGGCTTTCACATTTAAATAAAGAAAAATACATCTTTATTTTTGTCCCAGAATAATTTCAGATGAATCGACCTCATCAAGTGAGGATTTTATGTAAACAAAAGACAAGTGCAAAATAAAAGGACAAATAAGGCACATTGCTGTTCAAGTTGTGTTCCTATCACCAACACATAATCAGTCATTATCAGTATAACTAATGATCACTTTAGGAATAATCAATGACCACCATAAGATTAACCTATATCTACCATCAGTATAATCAATGCACACTTCTCAGAAAGACAGGAGGTGGTCTTGGTGCAACACTTGTTTCCACCAACAGATTCCTTCAATCTTCTGGACAAAAAAATGAACTGAATAATAAATATAACACAAATCTGAACCAGAAATCCAGAAAACATGAGCATTCTGATTTCAAATTAAACATTTAAAACAAATCATAAGAAGATATTCCAGTTTTGAGTATAGTCATGACATCAGATGATATAATAGTGTAGTATTACATCAAACGCTTCCTGTTAAAGTGCACTGGAAATTACATCCATAAGATCTGACAGGTTCCTGCTCCCACAGAGAAACACTGAGTCCTGTATGAGGTTCAGATCAGAACTTTGGTTCCAGTCACGGGAATGGTTAAGAGATGACTCTGAAACAGCAGCAGGACAATCACAGCGGTCAGCTAGTTTAAACCACACCTGGACAGGTTTGACCATTAAACCACTGGAGTTCAAGGCCCAGTTCCCAGAATTCCAAACACACTCAGTGTTTCTACCTTCCAGGTGTCTTTATAAAGTTTTATTGTTTTAAAGGAGACATATTCTGCTCTTTTCTCAAATGCTGTTTTCTTACTTGTTATACATAATATAATATCCGGTTCAACCACATCTGTGCATCTCGGTTTACTGCAGTTGATTTAGTCGCGTGTCAGACTCCACCCCCTCCTGTGGGGATGCATCAATGCATCATCTGAAATTGTGCAAATTAAAATTATGAATATAAATGAGTCCAAATAGGTTTTTCTGGTGAATTGAAAAATAATATTCATAAAACCGAATAGGAAAACAGGTTTTTCCTCATCTCCAGGTCACATCACGTACCAGAGTCGCATAGTCTATTCAGTAAGAACCATTACATTTGGTAATCAGGTCAACCAGGGGAGGATCTGCCTCACAGAACTCATCAGATATTTGAGAGAATCATCAACTCTGATCTACCAGAGTCCCTCAGACGTGGCCAATTTCACATCGGAGATTGACTGGAGACAATTCATTGCAGATATCTACATCTGACTTTGTCTGGAGCGTTTGTACAAACAGAAATGCCCCTGCTAATCTTTAAGAGGTTCTGACATCCACACTGTTACTCTAGAAAGGACTTATCAGAGGTGAGAAAAGTGGCATGTAGAAGTCCCATTTAGAAATATCGCTTATGTTTGGCTCTGAAATCATCATCTAAACATGGCTACAGCTTTGAGCTGCCTTCTGCAGGGTAACAGTGGTGGCTGAATAAAGTCCCAGAACCATTCAGATCTGAATGGATCACTGATTTACAGATTTTCTGACCTAAACTCAGAGACATGGGTTGGTTCTGCTTTAGTTTTTGAATTGTCATCTCAGACACATCAACCACAGAAAAATACAGTTTCTGACATTATGTAATTCTCTTATTGAAACACTGTAGGAACAGAGTATCTGCTGTAGTTCTGGTTGCTTTGGTTCTGGTAGGTGTTCAGGAACAGGGCTTGAACACCACAGATGTGGAAGCTGCTGTTTCAGAGCACCGCTGACAGAAATAATCAGAAATGTTTGTCAGAATTAAACTTTTACACAGATTCGAACTGCTCATGCAATTTAAGTGCATGAGCATGTGCATGCTAGAGTTTCTGTAATCCTGCGGTCCAGTACCAAGAGTTCTGCATAATAAAGGCCCACAGGTCCAGAAGATCCTGTTCCTGACAGAACCAGAGTCCACTTCAGCATCTTAGCAGTGGTTTCAGTCCAGGTCAGCCTCAGACTTCAGTGCATGTCCACCTCAGAGTGTGCACGTGTTCAGTCCACGTGCTCAGTGCTCCTTCAGCCTGTGACGCAGAAGCACAAGAAGATTGTCACGACAAGTTACAGAAAACACAGACTCAGATGGACGTGGCTCAGATGGACAGATAACAGGAAACTGATTTCAGAAAAGTGGTTTTAAGAAATGAGTTTGAGAAAACAGATTTTAAGAAACAGGTTTCATGAAATGACTTCAGTGGCTGCGGTTACATGATGTTTTTTAATTCGGAATTAAAAATTAGGAATTAAATAATTCCGAATTAAACTATTTTCCTTCGAGTTTACATGGAAATAGTAATTCCGAATTAAGGTTTACATGGAAAACACTTAGTTCGGCTTTATCCAACTCCGCTTTAGGTCTGGGGGTTGGGAAGGGTTCTGATTGGATAGGGGGGGCGGACGTCTTTACATCTACCGGAAGAAAACAAACCAAGCTAACGGGTTAGCAACAACATTCCACTTATTTTTGACCTGGGTGGCGTCTCTATCTGCGAAACCTCCTTCATTTAACCTGGCCGCTTTGAAAAGCTCACAATTTTTATGTTTCCTGCCATCTGTTCTTTTAATTATTTCCAATTCCTCCAAGCTATTTATTAAATAAATCGTCTCTGCTCTTGACCACTGTTTACTGTGTGCTGCCGGAATATAAGCGTCATCGCAACAGACGGGCAAGAGAACGAGCATGTGCAGAAAGACGGGAATTAATTTAAAGAGGAATGAGTGTTTACATGACCGCGGAATTACTTAATGCGGAATTAAAATGGGAATAAACCAGCCACTTACTTCGGAATTAAGTTAATTCGGAATTGACATTTTCATATGGAATTAAGTGTTTACATGGTAACTTTTATTCGGCTTTAACTTTAATTCTGAATTAAAGAGGAATTAAACTTCCCATGTAAACGCACCCAGTGAATGGGTTTAAAAAGACAGATTTCAAGAAATTGGTTTTCAGAAACCATTTTCATAAAACTAGTATACAAAGCAACCAAAAAACACTTTTTGATGAGCTCATCATTAATACTGCAGATGTTTTACATTCAGCCTTGGATGCTGTTGCCCCTCTGATAAAGAGGGTCTCTAACCACAGGAGCTCAGCTCCCTGGTATCATTCAAATCTCCACACACTGAAACAAGACCACCTAAAATGGAGAGGAAGTGGTCCTCTGGTAGATCTGTAGACTCCATCACACCTGGAAAGATAGTTGAATTATCTACAAAAAAAGAATATTTATCAGAACCCTAACTGTTCTACCATATTCTACCGTAGGGTGATGAGAAACAATGGCCTCCTTAAATTTATTTCCAGCGGTATCAGACATTGTAGCGTCAAGAATGTTAAATTGTAACGTTATTCAATAGTGATCAGAGAGGATTCAGAGAAGACACTAACAGATGATCAGGTTCTAGACTGAAGCTGAGGACCAGATCCAGGATGATTCAAGCAGTGAGTCGGTTAGTTTTAAAATGTCACTGTCTTTACTTAATATTCAATATTTGCTTGGGGATCATGTTCTCGGTCTCTGTATTTGTATTGTATTAGACACTTTATAGACAAAAATTAATTGAACTGAACTGAATTTAAGTTTCAGGAAACCAGACTTAGGAAATGGGTTTCAGAAATCAGGTTTTCTCATTTCTGACCTGTTGGTGGGCATTAGATCAGATATAATTACAAATGTGAAGGTACCAGAAACCCAACAACTGCAGGTGCACCCCGAGGTGGCCCCTGAAGCTTTCTTCATATCCTGCATCACTGTTGTTCTCTGAGTCAAGTGTCTCAGGTGGAGCACAGGTAGCTGTTAGTCATCATGAAGAAGACCACAGGAGACTTACTGGATGACTGATATTGGACGGATTTTTGACGAGGCCATCTCCTTCATCACGAGTCGTGACAGAAGCTGTAATCACAGAGATGAAGTAGAAACAGAAACGTACCTTTAATTTTTCCCTCAAAACAAAAAGGAGTTAAAGTATTAAGTTAAATCCTGCATTTACAACCCACTCATCAGTTATCACAGCAGGAAACACTGCAGACACATCATGTGACCTGTTATCAATGACCTTCCTGCTCTGTGGATTGGTTGATCCAGGACACCTGGAACCAACATCAGTCAGGAGCATCTGTTCATCACATGTTATTAACACGTTTATGGATGGAATTTCTTCCTGTTAACATCCACAGATTCAAGTTCAGGTGGAGCCTTGATATCAATGTATGTTCAGCCCATCACTCAGGAGACAACAGAGTTCAAGAGGACAGATGTTGAAGATCTAGAACAGCTGTTGGAGATGAGAAACAGCTGTTGGAGATCTGAAACAGCTGCTGGAGATGAGAAACAGCTGCCGGAGATCAAAAACAACTGCTGGAGACCTGAAACAGCTGCTGGAGATCAGAAACAGCTGTTGGAGGTCTGAAACAGCTGTTGGAAGTCTGAAACAGCTTTTGGAGATCTGAAACAGCTGCTGGAGACCTGAAACAGCTGCTGGAGATCAGAAACAGCTGTTGGAGATCTGAAACAGCTGCCGGAGATCTGAAACAGCTGCTGGAGATCTGAAACATCTGTAGGAGATCAGAAACATCTGTAGGAGATCAGAAACATCTGTAGGAGATCTGAAACAGCTTTTGGAGATCTGAAACAGCTGCTGGAGACCTATAACAGCTGCTGGAGATCAGAAACTGCTGTTGGAGATCTGAAACAGCTGCTGGAGATCTGAAACAGCTGCTGGAGGTCTGAAACAGCTGCTGGAGATCGGAAACTGCTGCTGGAGATCTGAAACAGCTGCTGGAGATCAGAAACTGCTGCTGGAAACCTGAAACAGCTGTTGGAAGTCTGAAACAGCTTTTGGAGATCTGAAACAGCTGCTGGAGATCTGAAACAGCTTTTGGAGATCTGAAACAGCTGCTGGAGATCAGAAACAGCTGCTGGAGACCTGAAACAGCTGCTGGAGATCAGAAACAGCTGTTGGAAGTCTGAAACAGCTTTTGGAGATCTGAAACAGCTGCTGGAGATCTGAAACAGCTGCCGGAGATCTGAAACAGCTGCTGGAAATCAGAAACAGCTGCTGGAGACCTGAAACAGCTGCTGGAGATCAGAAACAGCTGCTGGAGACCTGAAACAGCTGTTGGAAGTCTGAAACAGCTTTTGGAGATCTGAAACAGCTGCTGGAGATCAGAAACAGCTGTTGGAGATCTGAAACAGCTGCCGGAGATCTAAAACAGCTGCTGGAGATCTGAAACATCTGTAGGAGATCAGAAACATCTTTAGGAGATCAGAAACATCTGTAGGAGATCAGAAACATCTGTAGGAGATCTGAAACAGCTGCCGGAGATATGAAGCAGCCGCTGGAAATCAGAAACAGCTGCTGGAGATCAGAAACAGCTGCTGGAGATCAGAAACAGCTGCTGGAGATCTGAAACAGCTGCCGGAGATATGAAGCAGCTGCTGGAGATCTGAAACAGCTGCTGGAGATCAGAAACTGCTGTTGGAGATCTGAAACAGCTGCTGGAGATCTGAAACAGCTGCTGGAGGTCTGAAACAGCTGCTGGAGATCGGAAACTGCTGCTGAAGATCTGAAACAGCTGCTGGAGTTTAGAAACTGCTGCTGGAGACCTGAAACAGCTGTTGGAAGTCTGAAACAGCTTTTGGAGATCTTAAACAGCTGCTGGAGATCTGAAACAGCTTTTGGAGATCTGAAACAGCTGCCGGAGATCAGAAACAGCTGCCGGAGACCTGAAACAGCTGCTGGAGATCAGAAACAGCTGCTGGAGACCTGAAACAGCTGTTGGAAGTCTGAAACCGCTTTTGGAGATCTGAAACAGCTGCTGGAGACCTGATACCGCTGCTGGAGACCTGAAACAGCTGTTGGAAGTCTGAAACAGCTTTTGGAGATCTGAAACAGCTGCTGGAGATCTAAAACAGCTGCCGGAGATCTGAAACAGCTGCTGGAGATCAGAAACAGCTGCTGGAGACCTGAAACAGCTGCTGGAGATCAGAAACAGCTGCTGGAGACCTGAAACAGCTGTTGGAAGTCTGAAACAGCTTTTGGAGATCTGAAACAGCTGCTGGAGACCTGAAACAGCTGCTGGAGATCAGAAACAGCTGTTGGAGATCTGAAACAGCTGCCGGAGATCTGAAACAGCTGCTGGAGATCTGAAACATCTGTAGGAGATCAGAAACATCTTTAGGAGATCAGAAACATCTGTAGGAGATCAGAAACATCTGTAGGAGATCTGAAACAGCTGCCGGAGATATGAAGCAGCCGCTGGAAATCAGAAACAGCTGCTGGAGATCTGAAACAGCTGCCGGAGATATGAAGCAGCTGCTGGAGATCTGAAACAGCTGCTGGAGATCTGAAACAGCCGCTGGAGATCTGAAACAGCTGCTGGAGGTCTGAAACAGCTGCTGCAGATCGGAAACTGCTGCTGGAGATCAGAAACAGCTGCTGGAGATCAGAAACTGCTGCTGGAGGTCTGAAACAGCTGCCGGAGATCAGAAACAGCTGTTGGAGGTCTGAAACAGCTGCTGGAGACCTGAAACAGCTGCTGGAGATCTGAAACAGCTGTCAGCATCATGGACTAAAACATCTCTGGTCCCTAAAAACTCGTTCCCTCCTGATTCCTCCAAAGCTGTCATTGTCATAAACTCTGGGTTGAAGCAGTTTAGCAGGATTAGATGATCTGAAGAACTGGTTTATGTTTTTTTTTAACTGGTACCATCAGAATCATGTGTCTACTTTAAATAAATTATTTAATGGCTGAAAAATTAGTGATTAATTTTTTTATGGCATCAGGGTCTCCACCACTCGCTTCAACTCCATTTGTTTTACTACAACCCAAATTCCAGAAATGTTTTTGAATTTGAATCAAATGAAAACTAAAAGACTTTCAAATCACATGAGCCAATCATTTATTTGCAACAAGACAGAACAAATGCTTAAACTGAGAAATGTTCCACTTTTGGTTTAGGGTTCACATCACATCTGAAATGAGCTCCTTTCAGATATGATTCCTCCTGGAAGTGGAACATTTCTCAGCCTGTTCTGTTATTTATGTTGTAGTGAATAAAATATTGACCCTTGTGATTTGAAAGTCTTTTAGTTTTCATTTTATTAAAAATTTTTTAAGTCCCAACTTTTTTCCAGATTTCAGGTTGTATTTATGCCAGAAAACTTAGGCCCCGATCGTACCCTTCCCCTTACCCGTTAACACTAGCAGCTACTCGCAAATTGCAGGTTTAGGAACCTCTGCTAACCGCTAATGCAATCTTCCGCTCCCTAAAGCCACTACCCGCTATGCTGACTCCCTTACTTACACGGTGTGGGTGTGTCTTTTGCCCTTTCTCCAAACTCGGTATCTTGCGGTTGTGGGTAACGGGTGGTGGTAAAAGAGCTGTCCAAATGGCATCAATGTCAGAATCAGAATCAGAATGGGGTTTATTGCCATTGTCCATGTAGTACACAGTATTACACAAACTAGGAATTTGTCTCGGTGTAACGCTGCAACATTCAACACAGAGTAAAAATAAGATAAAAATACTGTGCATGCACAGAATAAGATAAAAAATAGAATAAGCTAAAATATAATAAAAATAAAAAGTAAGTAACGTACAATTTAATAGTTTAACAGTGTTATGAAAAGGTGTGCGTCCACCTGGTCACATGTGGACGTGCACAAATGTCTCCACCTCTGGAATTAACTCTGGTATAAAAAAGTGATTTGGCCTCAGTTGAACTCCTGAGAAAAAGGCAGAGATCATCTTAAACGGCTTGATCACCAGTTAAACCACAGACGACCAGAGCGTGTTTACTGGGAGGACACTAACCATCTGGGACTTTCAGGTAGCTGAAAGGAATTGTCTGTGTAAAAATATTTCTATGTATATATCAGTGCAGAGGAGGAGGAGAAAGAAGAGGAAGAAGCTCTACAGCAGAGTCCCAGACGAGCTGCACACGAGAGCTGCTCTGATCTGGATGAATAGACGCTGCATAGCAGTTTGCAGTTTGCGGTTAGCGGTTAGCGCAACCTGCTCTTAAAGGCAATGGCTACTGACGCACTGATTGGTTTAACAGGTGGAACGCTCTAACCACTCCCATACATAATATAGCGGTAAACGCAGGTAAGATCGTGGGTTTAGGGAGGTGGAAGATTGTGTTCTTTGCAGGGGAATGCCCCTCCCACTACCCGCTATCCCAAAATAGGGCCTTTAGGAGATCTGGCAGAAGATTGGGCCCAAAGAGTCAAATTAAGTATTTTCAGGCCTCAACTGCAGAAAGGAAAGCCTCCAGTTCACATGCAGTTAAAGTTCTCTTTTTCAGCTTGTGTTTCCATTTTCTTAGTGTGGATGAGGATGTCGTCCATGTCAGTTTATCATCATCTTCAGATTGGTCTACTGGAGGGAGGAGAGTTGATGCATGTGATTTCAGTTTCAAGTTGACTGAGATGAAATAAGAGAACATGCGTGGATTTGCTCATATGTAAGGTTTAGTACATCTGAATCGTTGTGAGTACAGACATTTCCAGATAAAGATTTAGAACCAAGTCCACACAGGTTTGAGTACATGAGTAACCTGGTCTCTCTGCTGTGGCTGATCTGGGTTTTCTGCTGTCATTTCCTAGCTGTAGTCCTCACCAGCAGAGCCAGAAAGTCGGCGGTCATCAACATGTAGAAGACCTGGTTCCACCCGCCTGCAGACAACAGACCAGCCAGCAGGGGGCCCAGCGCTGCACCTGCCAGCAAAACCACAGGTTAGCTTGTTATATAATCAGCCTTCCTCTGAATCAGCTTCTATGCTGATAATGTCAAAGTAGTACACTACACACTTTAAAGAGGACATTTTATCTAAAAGTTACTCATTCTGTGTTGAGAGCAAAGTGTTGGAATAATTGTATATAGTTACACACATTTGCTATTAAACTGTAAACTGCCTAGTGAAGAACTACTGAAAGAAGTTAAGTATGTGTCACCTTTAAAATGGGTTGTGTGATTGCTGGAACATGCTGTGTAAGAGTGTTAGAGTTATCATACTAACAGGAGAGGAACCAGGAACTGGAACTACATGAGGGAATATTTGTGCACTGTACATTTATGTACTGATAAGTGTACTTAGATAGGTTAGATTAAGATATGCAGCCACTCCCCAAACCCCTCAGAGCTGCATATCGGATGTAACCAGGGACATCCTCAAAGAATGAAAGGAGGATTCGGGCAGAAGTAACTCAGAGCGGGTTGTAACTGAACTCTCTGCCATTCTCCTTGCAAGTAAAATATAACAACTGTCTCTTGTCTTTCTTTTCAAAAGTGTTTTAGGTTGGCTGAACCTAACAGAAAGATTTGTGTCTACAGTCACTACAGTCACTGAAAAACTAAAGAACAACTTCCCCCTTTCACTGTCCTGAAAACCTGTCAATATTAATTAATAATATTAATGCACTTTATTTATAGGAGCCTCTCAGGACACTGAAGGACACCTGACAGGAAACAAAAAAATGTTCAGATCTGGAGAGAACTGTGACATCACAGGGCCAGATGAGGGTAGAAGTGGTCTTAGCTCCACAGACTGCTGTGTCCTGAGGAACTGCGACGTCTTTTACTTCTGGATTGAATAGGGACACTTCCAGGACTGGCAGTCTTTCTAGCAGCTTCGTGCGTTCTTTGCTCCTTTTATGCCTTTGTGGTATTTTGATTTTGTCACATCTGATTGACATTTGTCCTATGGATGTGGATTCTTATGTGCCAAAACTCATTTATTTGAGTAATCAACTACTTCCCATTTACTTTGTAACTCTATAAAATAAATGTCCATCTTATAGCCTGTTAAATTCAAGAGGGTTATTTATGCATGAACAGAACAACAGCACAACAGAAAGTAGTTATTATGACCACGACTCAAATCATTTAAGCCATTTGTCCATCCAAGAAAAAACCCTCTAAACTCTTGCACGAAAAATCATTCAAGGTCCAAATGAAAACATCTGAGATTACTACTAAAGTCTAAAAGAACCCAAAACACCTCACTGTCCTCCAATCCTGCATCTGCAAACACTGAAAATCAAAGCCTGATCACATGGTACCACGAAAGATGTTTTACAAAAAAATGAAGTAGGTCTGGATCTGACTGGCAGCCAGGAACAAGTAGTCTGTCTCCTTGACTTTTCAGTTTTCTGTTTGCGCATCCTGGGATGTCCTCCTGGGATGTCACAGGTCAGACGTTTTCCTGAGGCCTCCTCAACAAAAAAAATATTCCAGACTTTTCCACAACACATACAAGATTTAGGAAAAAAAATCTGCTAAGATCTGGTGGCTGCAGGAAACACAGGTGTTGAACCCTGACACCTCTGAACCTCCTGAGGAACCTCTTGAGGAACCTCCTGAGGAACCTCCTGAGGAACCTCTTGAGGAACATCCTGAGGAACCTCTTGAGGAACCTCCTGAGGAACCTCTTGAGGAACCTCCTGAGGAACCTCCTCAGGAACATCCCGAGGAACCTCCTGAGGAACCACTTGAGGAACCGCCCCATGGCCACCTCAGTCTTTAAAGACATATTGTTCTGTCGGGGGCTTCCGGTATGGTCTGGTAGCGAGAGGCAGCGTGGCGACGTCTCTCCCCCGTTCAGCACTATCTAACTTAACTTTCGCCAGCTGAACCAGCAAAAAAACCCACCACAGTGCCTTTTTAACTTCTTTTCACAATGCCGAGGAACCCAAGACCGCAAAAACTCGACGCCGCGGACATGGCAGAAGATCCGGTTGATTTGTGTGAGGCTAATGCTAGCACCGAGCAGGCTGCTGATGCTAAAAAAAGTTTGCTTCCCGAGTGCTCTTCTGAAGCGCTGCTTAACCACATTGCCACCGTTGTCGCCAAAGAGGGCAAACGGACGCAGACTATGATCCAACAAGTCCTCACCAGCTTCGAATCCATACTGGAGGAAAAGGTTGACAGCCTGCTGAAGCGCATCGACGAGGTAGCGGCGACCACCGACTCCCTCATCCCACGTCAGTCCGAATGCGAGGCTCGCGTCTCCGCCTTGGAGGACGACGTCGCACCGCTGAAAAAGAAACTAACCGCGATGGAAAAAGCAAACGCCGAGCTGGTTGCTAAAGTCACAGACTTGGAAGGCCGCTCCCGACGTGACAACATCCGAATCCTGAATCTCAAGGAGTCCACCGAAGGAAGTGATCTGGTTCGTTTTTTCGAAGGATTCATTCCTCAGGTGCTGGGGCTCCCGGTTCAATCCATATCAATAGACCGCGCACACCGGAGTCTCGGGCCGCCCGTTGAAGGTCGCACTCGCCCTGTCATCATCAAGATCCACCGCTCCAGAGATGTCTCGATGATACTGTCGGCAGCAAGACGCAAAGGAACCATCCAACATAACGGCCAGTCTATCCGCTTCGCTCCCGACATCCCGCAGCCGGTCCGGTCTGCACGCAGCGCTTTCAACCCTGTATGCAGCGAGCTTATTAAGCGAAACATCCGTTTCCAGATGATCTTCCCTGCAGTGCTGTCATTCAAGGTGAACGGTGTCCAGAAGTCATTCAAAGACCCAGACGAAGCAAAAACATTTCTGGATGGTATCTAGCGATGTGTCCTGTTATCTGCTGGTCATTGCTGGTAGCGAGTGAGTTAGTCATTTAACTTCAGCGCCTGATCCCCACACTTCACATTAGTAAACCTCTCTCCTTTTTTTTTATTTTTTTCCCTAGCTTTTGCTTTTTACACTGGCGTATAATCTTTGTAAGTGAATGAGTTTACTGTTATCTCATTTTTATTATTATTATTATGATTATTATGCATCCTATTATTGCTCGTTAGTCCGGCGTACACCCGCCCTCCTGGTTTTGTTTTGTTTTCTCTCCCCCTCCCCTCCCCTCCCTTCCCTTATTTCTTCCTTATAATTTGTGTTTGATTTTTCTAATTTGACCCACAAGCTTTCAGTGTGGGTTTTTTTTTTTTTTATACGAATACATCCTGCTGAACGGGGGAGTTGGCCACCTTTTGGTGAATATTTGATTAAGGAAGCCTTCTTATTTTCAAGCTAGACTGAGAAGTTATTTATTTTTATTTTTTTGCCGATTTGTGAGTGAAGTTTTAGCTGAGGCTAGCTTATTTTCTTCTCCAAAGGAGTTTCAGACATGGGTGTTTCTGTCTTCTCCTTGTTTTGTGTTTCTATTTGCATTGTTCAGTTGTTCTCAAGTTGTTGCAGGTCCAGAGGTTCTTCCCTTCCCCTCCGCTTCCCCTGCCCCAGATGCATACACGTAGTCTTTGTTTATGCTGCCCTCCTTCTGCCTCTGCTCTTATATGGTAATGGTTGATGGTCTCCAATTGAAAGTCCTGAGCCTCAATGCAAGGGGATTAAATAACCCAGTGAAAAGAGTAGCTATTATGGATTTCCTTCGTAAAAAAAGGGTCCACTTCGCTATGTTACAAGAAACTAATATAGTTAGACGTGATGTGAACCGTCTATCTAATAGATTTTTCCGAGTACTTGCTCATTCTTCTTCCACTAATAAATCCAAAGGTGTAGCAATTATCTGCCGTCGCAATTTGCGCTTTAAATTGCTGGATACATGGTCCGACAATACTGGGAGGATAGCTATCGCCAAAATCCACATAGAAAATACTGACATTGCGCTTGTTTCACTCTATGCTCCTAATATCTATGGCTCACAATTCTATATACAGATAACTAAAATTTTGCTGGACCTCCCTGACTTTAAATTCATCATAGGTGCTGATTTTAATGCCGTAATGGACTACACTTTTGATAGATCGGGTCGAGCCGAAAGCAAAGAACAAAAACAGGCCTCTGATGCTCTGCGCGCTTGGTCAAATAACTGCGGCGTAGTGGATTTATGGCGTTTGATAAACCCCACCTCCAGAGATTTTACCCATCTCTCAGCGAGACACAAGTCCTTTTCTCGTATTGATTTTATTTTTGCATCTCGAGGCTTGTTTCATGAAATTATGCAAGCCACTCTCCTGCCAGTAACCCTCTCGGACCACAAGGCAGTGGTTGTTCTTGCCCAGATCCGCTCCACTCCATTACGGGCTCCTAAATGGCGTTTTAATACTACCTTACTTCGTGACGAGTCATTTAGAATCCAGTTTATAACTCAACTCACAGAATTCATTAATGTAAACAAAGGATCAGTTAGTGACCCAAGAATACTTTGGGACGCTGTGAAAGGCTTTATCAGAAATAATGCTACATTGTATGCATCTAATTTAAGGAAAGCCCGCTCTTCCAGGCTGTCTCAACTGGAGCACAAACTTTCTACATTGGATAATTTATTACAACAAAATTTTGATGAGCAGGTGGCACTACAGTATGACCTGGTGAAAAAAGACATTAATGCTCTCAAACGGCGCGCTGAGTTTTCGATCCATAGAACACGCCACACTTACTACTTCCGCGGAGCTAGACCGAGTCATTTACTCGCAATGAGGCTGAAGGCTAATGAACATTTCTCTGACATCTCCTCCATTAGATCAGCAGATGGTCACTTGTTAACAGAACCCTCTGGAATTAATGCCTCCTTCCGTGTTTTCTATGCTGATTTATATAGCTCAGAGGTCTCCCACGATAAAGATTCATGCAACAAATTTTTGAGTTCCATTCAATTACCCAAATTGACAAATGAAGGTTCCCAGTCGTTAAACGCCCCTATCTCTTTAAACGAACTTAAGGCTGCTGCTGATGATATGCACAAGGGCAAATCACCCGGCCTAGACGGGATCCCCCCAGAATTTTACACAACTTTCTGGCACAGTCTGGGGCCCTTACTTTTTGATATGATTCAAGCTTCCCTCGAAAGAGGCGCTTTCTCCAGAGATGTAAATATAGCTATCATTTCATTGTTCTTAAAAAAAGATAAAAATCCCTCTGAATGTGCTAATTATAGGCCTTTGTCCCTGTTAAATGCCGATATAAAAATTTACGCTAAGCTTCTGGCACGAAGATTGCAACCTTTTTTGACGCATCTTATTAACTGTGACCAAACAGGATTCATTAGATCCAGGCAGCCTTCAGACAATGTGAGGAGACTATTACACATAATACACGGGGCTTCTTCATTACAACTACCATCAGCTGTCTTCTCATTAGATGCTATGAAGGCATTTGACCGTTTGGAGTGGCAGTATCTCTGGTCAGTATTGGAGGTTTTTGAGTTGGGCCCTCATTTTATACATATGATTAAAGTTTTATATTCCAACCCATCAGCTATGGTTCTCACGGGTAGGACTTGTTCGTCCTTATTTAACATCGCAAGGGGCTCCAGACAAGGCTGCCCTTTAAGTCCACTCCTTTTTGCACTCTCTCTGGAGCCACTAGCCCAGACAATCCGTATGGCTAGAGGTATCACTCCTATCACTGTGTTTGGGACCTCACATTACATATCTTTGTATGCGGATGATATCCTCTTGTATTTAGGCAATGCCCAGCATTCTCTACCTGATGTCCTATCGATTTTTCAAGGTTTTAGTGACATATCTGGTTACAAGATAAATTGGTCAAAGTCGGCTTTCTTACCTTTGAATGACCAAATGAGAAGCATAGCCTTACCTGCAAACATACCAGTAGTCAACCACTTTAAGTATTTGGGCATTAAGATCAGTTCATCATTACAGACCATTGTTACGTCCAATTACGAAGATACTTTGTCAAATTTAACCCGTGATCTTGATAAATGGTCTGCGCTGCCAAATTCTCTTAGGTCTCGTGTATCTATCATTAAAATGAATGTGCTTCCTCGGATTAACTTTGTGAGTGCGATGCTGCCTTTACCCCCCCCCCCACCACGTTTTTGGGACAAGACTCAGCAGTTAATCTCAAACTTTATATGGAACAGGAAGCGTCCTCGCCTTAAGTTATCCACAGCACAGAGAGATAGAGCAGATGGAGGACTCTCACTACCTAACCCTAAGCTATATCACTGGGCCTTCTCTCTACGCCCTCTGATCAGTTGGCTTGATGAGGGTAACGAGACCTCATGGCGTGCTTTGGAAGAGAATATGATCCGTCCATGGAAACCGATTGAACTCTTATTTTCCAATATCCCCCTGAAGAAATCTCAAAGTCGCTTTGGTCCCGTCGTGACTCATGCATCAGCAGTCTGGAGGGCAGCAGAAAAAATGTGTGGTATCTCATCTAACTGGAATCCCTATTCACCTATTTTTTATAATGATCGGTTATTGATTGGTAAAGCCCCTATTAAGTTTGGTCAGTGCCGCCAGTGGTACGACAAGGGGATTCACTCCCTTGGTGACATTTTTGGGGACAGAGGCCTATATTCTTTTGAAGAACTTACAGTCCGATTTAATTTACAACGCTCCACCTTTTATTTCTACTTGCAGCTAAGAACTGCCATGAAAACATATGGTGTACCCTGGCAAGTAGGGCTGTAGCGATACACTAATCTCTCGATACGATACGATACGATACATCTGGCTCACGATACGATATTATATCGATATTTTTCTAACAATACATTTACATCATTTTCTGAAAGATTTTAACAGGACAAAGTGATTTTGGTGACATCTTGTGAGTGTTCCAATTTGTTTGAATTAACTGAACTGAAAGGTAGGTGACAGACAGAGAGGAGAGAAAGGAGGCCTCTGATTGGTCAATTCTACATCCACGTCATCGAAGAAATGAGAAGTACCCACATCTGTACGATTTTTGTTCTCCTCACTACAAAGACAGCACATATTCTAGTAATTCATGGAGGGAGAAAGCGATAAATGTGGGTCTGGATACGGCCGAGACGGTTAGGAAGTGGAAAAACACAAGAGATAAGTTTATAAGTTTAGCTAGTTCGTGATTGTCCCTCTCCGTTGTGGCGTTGAATAACAGAGCAGACGCGCTTCAACATTAACATATATCAAAAATAACTGCGGCATACCGGGGACAAGATAACTGCGACACGTTGCCGCGAGAGTAAACACAGCCCTTAAAGCCGGCGTTTTCCACCACTGAATACGGTCTCAAATCCTGACAAATAAAGTTTGGCTCGCTCTCAGTTAGCATTACCTTGTCTGGGTGGTTACGTTTCAGGTGGGCTCGCCTCGCGGGTTGGTGGTATTTCCAGAGTACTTTACGTTTGAGTGACACAGCTTGCAAACCGCCATACTTTTGTCTAAATCTTCGCTTTCCTTTTTCTTTTTCAACCCGAACTTCTCCCACACATCTACTTTTAAGCACGCAGGCGTTGGGTTTATACACGCCACCATCCTCCTGAGTGGCTGAGCTGTAGCCAGAAGAGTAAGAAGCTGCTTCTGGATACCCTGTTAGAAATGCTCTACAGCGACACTAGCGGCTGGAGGACTAAATGGCACTTTGCAGGAAGAGCACCCGTGCGAGACACGGGGGTTTTGAAGGGAGCTTAGAATATCGATACCCGCGGCGAAAATATCGATACTCTCTGGGAAATAAAATATCGATATATATCGCCGTATCGATAAAATCGCCCAGCCCTACTGGCAAGGTCCACTGGAAGCGCATTCTTTGGTTAAACTTTTGCATCAGGCCCAGAAATCCAGAAAAATTGTATCTACATTGTATCGCTATCTCCTTGAAAAATTGTATGTTACTCTGCCAGTTGATGCGTCTTGGCGATCAGATATCCCTGACCTTGACCCAGACTTCAGCTGGGATAGTGTCTGGGATACAGTTAAACAGTCATCCAGAAACCCTGACCACCAACAGATTCATCTAAATTTCATTCACAGAACATACATGACTCCCCGTAAACAGTATGAAATTCAAGGACAACCCGAACTGTACATTATGTTTTTACAGGCACAGTAGGCACCTTTTTCCATATGATTTGGGAATGCCCAGGTGTTGCAAATTTTTGGAAAATGGTGCAGAGCGAGCTGTCTTTATTGATGTCTACTGCGATCCCGCTGTCCCCTTCGGTTCTTATTTTAAATGATCTTTCTCAGCTGAAACTTCCAAAATCCCCAAAACGTGTGTTTCTGGCAGGCCTGACTGCAGCTAAAAAGATGCTTGCCATAAGGTGGAAACCGCCCCATACTCTAACCCGACGACAATGGCTGCTTAACTTCGTAGATGTGGCACTCTTGGAATTGTCCACAGCACGCATTCATGGTGCAAAGGAGGAAGTGACTGTGTGCTGGACAAGAACAGTGGAGGCTCTCAAAGATCTTCTGCTGTGATCCACCCCCCTTTCCCCTCTGGTCCTGTTTTCGTTTTCTTTTTCTTGTTTATGTTCCCTGTTTGGGTTTTTGCGTGTGTGTACTTCACAGATTGTGGATGATGTCTAACATTTTGATAGGTATAACTAAGTAATGTATCAATAGCACTTGTTTCCTTTGCTTCTGGTTTTTATTTATTTACTTTTACTTATGTTTTGTATTGTATCACTTACATCCCCTTGGACTTCCACTATTTATTTAAATTTTTACTTCATTTTATTTATTCATTTCTGGTTTTCATCTCATTATTATTGGCATCGTTATTATTCTATTTTATTTATTTATTTTTATGACTTATACTTCATTATCATTATTATTATTGTCAATATTTTATTGTTATCTGATGTATGCATTGCTTATATCGGTGTGTACACGTGTATGCACATGTCTGTCTTTGTTTATTATTTGATTCATGTGCTGTTGAAGAACAACTTGTCCTCAAAATTCTAATAAACATTTGATCACAAAAAAAAGACATATTGTTCTTAGTAATTAATTTAAAAATGATTGACATTTTGACCAAAAAAAAAAACAATTCAAAGAAAAACACAAAGGTTGATGTGCTTCTGTGAGATGAGGCTCAAAACAAGCATACTGGCTGCTACCTGGCTACCTGGTAGAGCTACCTGGCTTCAGCACAGTCAGGGTGCTCAGAGTCAGAAACACCTGCAGGACGGAGAAAGGAGGAGGACCGGCTGGACACATGAACACGAGATGGTGCCATCCTGGGTTAGGGTTAGACATGTGATCATCAATGTCTCCAGCTACTGCAGCAATGTCAAACGTTGAGCTGCAAGGTTACATCCCAACTACCTGCCCAGAGAGTCTGGACATGTCACAGTTATATATATACAGTGGAGGAAATAAGTATTTGATCCCCCGCTGATTTTGGCAGTTGTCATACTAAGAAATAAATGAAGTCTCAGACTTCTATGGCAGCTTTATTTTAACAGTTATAGAAAGAATATTGAAAAAATATTTGAGAAAATTACATGAAATAAAAAATAAAAATCAATTTGTAAGTCATTGAGGGAAATAAGTATTTGATCCCCCGCTGATTTTGGCAGTTGTCATACTAAGAAATAAATGAAGTCTCAGACTTCTATGGCAGCTTTATTTTAACAGTTATAGAAAGAATATTGAAAAAATATTTGAGAAAATTACATGAAATAAAAAATAAAAATCAATTTGTAAGTCATTGAGGGAAATAAGTATTTGATCCCCAAGAAAAACATGATCTAATACTTGGTGGTTAAACCCTTGTTGGCAGCACAGCTGTCAGACGTTTCTTGTAGTTGCTTACTAGGTTTAAACACATCAGGAGTAATTTTCGTCCACTCCTCTCTGCAGATCATCTCCAAATCCTGAAGGTTTTGAGGCTTGCGCTTGGAAACTCTCAGCTTCACCTCTCTCCATAGATGTTTAATAGGATTAAAGTCAGGAGACTGGCTAGGCCATTCCATGACCTTGATGTGCTTCTTATGGAGCCACTCCTTTGTTTCCTTGACTGTATGTTTTGGGTCGTTGTCATGCTGAAAGACCCATTCACCACCCATTTACAATGTTCTTGTGGAGGCAAGGAGGTTGTCACCCAAGATTCTGCGGTACATGGCCTTGTTCATCTTCCCATTGATGCAGTGAAGTCGACCTGTCCCCTTAGAAGAGCAACACCCCCAAAGCATGAGGCTTCCACCACCATGCTTGACAGTAGGGATGGTGTTTTTGGGGTCATATTTAGCATTTCTCTTCCTCAAAACACGTCGAGTTGAGTTGGGGCCAAAGAGCTCAATTTTAGTCTCACCTAACCACAGCACCTTCTCCCAGTCTCTTTCTGAGTCATTAATATGTTCGTTGGCAAACCTGAGTTGGGCCTGGACGTGAGCCTTCTTGAGCAGAGGGACCTTGGACCACTGCAGGATTTTAAACCATTGCGTCTCAGTGTATTACCAATAGTTTTCTTGGTGACTGTGGTCCCAGCTGCCTTGAGATCAGTAACCAGCGCCTCCCGTGTAGTTCTGGGCTGATCTCTAACCTTTCTCATGATCATTGAGACCCCACCAGGTGATATCTTCAATGGAGCCCCCAGCCTAGGTTGATTAACAGTCATGTTGTACTTCTTCCACTTCAGAATAATTGCACCATCAGTTGTCACCTTCTCATTCAGCTTCTTACTTATGGTTTTGTAGCCCATTCCAGCCTTGTGGAGTTCAACAACTTTGTCCCTGACATCTTTTGACAGCTCTTTAGTCTTGCCCATGGTGGAGATGGTGGAGTATTACTGAGTCTGTGGGCAGATGGCTTTTTATACAGGTGACTATTTGGAACAGGTGTCTCTCATGCAGGTAATTACTTCAGTGAGATAAGGAGTATTCCAGTGGTCTGTGGGAACCAACACTGGTCAAGGTTGGTTGGGGATCAAATACTTATTTCCCTCACTGACTTACAAATTAATTTTTATTTTTCATTTAATGTAATTTTCTCAATTTTTTTTCAATATTCTTTCTATAACTGTTAATATAAAGCTGCCATAAAAATCTGAGACTGTTCATTTATTTCTTAGTATGACAACTGCCAAAATCAGCGGGGGATAAAATACTTATTTTCTCCACTGTATATATGTGTGTGTGTGTGTGTCACCTACTCAACGAGGTGAGCTGGGTGACATGATAGTTATGATACACGTGTCTCATCAAGGTTGCACATGTGGCATGAAGAACATTTATGACGCTGGTCCAGCAATAATACAGCAGAATAATCATTTATGTCCAATGTAATAGGAGCAATAGACTTTCAATCATCTATAATATTAAATATTAGAGTTTAAATATGTGAAATTATTATAGAAATATCTTAAATAATAAAAACACACAAACCATTTTACATAGAATGAGGAGCAATCAAATAAAATGTCCTTTAAAAATTAAACATCTGAAAAAGGCTGTAGATAATTAATAGAAGACCTCGTTCATTCATGACGACACGACACACTGGAGCTGATCAGGACTGGATTCTGGATCAAGAACTGGGATAAGATTCAGAATGAAGGGAAAGTACATGAATTCTGATCAGTACTGACCTACAGACCCAGTCCCATCAATGATGGCCGTAACAGTTGACAGTGCCCTGGAGTTACCTTTCAGGCTTTTGTGGGTACCCTAAGCACAAGAACAGAACCGTTACGATCCACAACTCCAGTTCAGACTGAAACTGGACCACAGTCTGACATGTTTACCAGATCAGCTGACACCGCAGTGGTGATGAGGGCATACGGTCCATTCACCAGACCTCCACACACCAGCAGCATCCCTGAGAACACACAAGCAAGGATTCACAACACACCGAAATCCAGAACCAGTGGACTGGAGTCTATACTGGTCCAGTTAGAGACCTGGAGTCTATACTGGTCCTGTTAGGAGGACTGGAGTCTATACTGGTCCTGTAAGAGGACTGGAGTCTATACTGGTCCAGTTAGAGAACTGGAGTCTATACTGGTCCAGTTAGAGGACTGGAGTCTATACTGGTCCTGTTGGAGGACCCGACTCTATACTGGTCCAGTTAGAGGACTTAAGTCTATGCTGGTCCAGTTAGAGGACTGGAGTCTATGCTGGTCCAGTTAGAGGACTGGAGTCTATACTGGTCCTGTAAGAGGACTGGAGTCTATACTGGTCCTGTAAGAGGACTGGGGTCTATACTGGTGCTGTTAGAGGACTGGTCTCTACACTGGACTTAAGTCTATGCTGGTCCAGTTAGAGGACTGGAGTCTATACTGGTCCTGTTAGAGGACTGGGGTCTACACTGGTCCTGTTAGAGGACCGGTGACTATACTGGTCCTGTTAGAGGACTTGAGTCTATACTGGTCCTGTTAGAGGACTGGTGTCTATACTGGTCCTGGTAGAAGACTGGAGTCTATACTGGTCCTGTTAGAGGACTGGTGTCTATACTAGTCCTGGTAGAGGACTGGAGTCTATACTGGTCCTGTTAGAGGACTGGAGTCTATACTGGTCCTGCTGGAGGACCCGAGTCTATACTGGTCCAGTTAGAGGACTGGAGTCTATACTGGTCCAGTTAGAGGACCGAGTCTATATTGGTCCTATTGGAGGACCGGTGTCTATACTGGTCCATTTAGAGGACTTGAGTCTATGCTGGTCCAGTTAGAGGACTGGTCTCTATACTGGTCCTGTTAGAGGACTGGAGTCTATACTGGTCCAGTTAAAGGACTGGAGTCTATACTGGTCCTGTTAGAGGACTGGTCTCTATACTGGTTCAGTTAGAGCACTGGAGTCTATACTGGTCCTGTTAGAGGACTGGAGTCTATACTGATCCAGTTAGAGGACTGGAGTCTATACTGGTCCTGTTGGAGCACCCGAGTCGATACTGATCCACTTAGAGGACTTGAGTCTATACTGGTCCTGTTAGAGGACTGGAGTCTATACTGGTCCTGTTAGAGGACTGGAGTCTACTGGAGTAAGAGGACTGGGGTCTATACTGGTCCTGTTAGAGGACTGGTCTCTACACTGGACTTAAGTCTATGCTGGTCCAGTTAGAGGACTGGAGTCTACACTGGTCCTGTTAGAGGACTGGTGTCTATACTGGTCCTGTTAGAGGACTGGAGTCTATACTGGTCCTGTTAGAGGACTGGTGTCTATACTGGTCCCGTTAGAGGACTGGAGTCTATACTGGTCCTGCTGGAGGACCCGAGTCTATACTGGTCCAGTTAGAGGACTGGAGTCTATACTGGTCCAGTTAGAGGACCGAGTCTATACTGGTCCTATTGGAGGACCGGTGTCTATACTGGTCCATTTAGAGGACTTGAGTCTATGCTGGTCCAGTTAGAGGACTGGAGTCTATACTGGTCCTGTTAGAGGACTGGTGTCTATACTGGTCCTGTTAGAGGACTGGTGTTTAGACTGGTCCTGGTAGAGGACTGGATAATATACTGGTCCTGTTAGAGGACTGGAGTCTATACTGGTCCAGTTAGAGGACTGGTGTATATACTGGTCCTGTTAGACGTCTGGTGTCTATACTAGTCCTGGTAGAGGACTGGAGTCTATACTGGTCCTGTTAGAGGACTGGAGTCTATACTGGTCCAGTTAGAGGACCGGAGTCTATACTGGTCCTATTGGAGGAACGGTGTCTATACTGGTCCATTTAGAGGACTTGAGTCTATGCTGGTCCAGTTAGAGGACTGGTCTCTATACTGGTTCTATTAGAGGACTGGAGTCTATACTGGTCCAGTTAGAGGACTGGAGTCTATACTGGTCCTGTTAGAGGACTGGAGTCTATACTGGTCCTGTTGGAGGACCCGAGTCAATACTGGTCCACTAAGAGGACTTGAGTCTATGCTGGTCCATTTAGAGGACTGGAGTCTATACTGGTCCTGCTGGAGGACCCGAGTCTTCGCTGGTCCTGTTAGAGGACTTGAGTCTATGCTGGTCCAGTTAGAGGACTGGAGTCTATACTGGTCCTGTTGGAGGACTGGTGTCTATACTGGTCCTGTTAGAGGACTGGTGTCTATACTAGTCCTGGTAGAGGACTGGAGTCTATACTGGTCCTGTGAGAGGACTGGAGTCTATACTGGTCCTGCTGGAGGAACTGAGTCTATACTGGTCCAGTTAGAGGACTGGAGTCCCTACTGGTCCAGTTAGAGGACCGGAGTCTATACTGGTCCTATTGGAGGACCTGTGTCTATACTGGTCCATTTAGAGGACTTGAGTCTATGCTGGTCCATTTAGAGGACTGGTCTCTATACTGGTCCTGTTAGAGGACTGGAGTCTATACTGGTCCTGTTAGAGGACTGGAGTCTATACTGGTTCAGTTAGAGCACTGGAGTATATACTGGTCCTGTTAGAGGACTGGAGTCTATACTGGTCCTGTAAGAGGACTGGAGTCTATACTGGTCCTGTTTGAGGACTGGAGTCTATACTGGTCCTGTTAGAGGACTGGTCTCTATACTGGTTCAGTTAGAGGACTGGAGTCTATACTGGTCCTGTTAGAGGACTGGAGTCTATACTGGTCCAGTTAGAGGACTGGTGTCTATACTGGTCCAGTTAGAGAAGTGGAGTCTATACTGGTCCTGTTAGAGGAATGGTCTCTATACTGGTTCAGTTAGAGCACTGGAGTCTATAGTGGCCCTTTTAGAGGACCGGTGACTATACTGGTCCAGTTAGAGGACTGGAGTCTATACTGGTACTGTTAGAGGGCTGGTGTCTTTACTGGTCCTGTTAGAGGACTGGTGTCCGTTGACCTCCACCTATCTATATAGATGTCATTCGAGCGTTGACCTCCACCTCTCTATATATATGTAATCACAGCGTTTACCTCCACCTGCCTATATAGATGT
>JAGFBZ010001437.1:0-29483 GCA_018398805.1 Hirundichthys speculiger
GACTGGGAACCAGGGTAGAAACCAGAGATGGGAAAACCAGGGTAGAGAGACTGGGAAGAGTAGAGAGAAACAGGGTAGAGGACTGGAAACCAGGGTGAGAGACTGGAAACACAGGGTAGAGAGACTGGACTGATAAACCAGGGTAGAGAGACTGGGTAGAGAGACCAGGGTAGAGAGACTGGAACCAGGTAGAGAGACTGGGAGTGTAGATGGGAACCAGGGTAGAGAGACTGGGAAGAGAGGGTAGAGAGACTGGGAACCAGGGTAGAGAGACTGGGAAACCAGGGTAGAGAGACTGGAAACTTGGGTGGAGGGGAGACCAGGGTGGAAACCAGAAACCAGGGTAGAGAGACTGGAAACCAGGGTAGAGAGACTGGAAACCAGGGTAGAGAGACTGGAAACCAGAGAAGACTGGGACCAGGGTAGAGAGACTGGAAACCAGGGTAGAGAGACTGGAAACCAGGGTAGAGAGACTGGGAACCAGGGTAGAGAGAACCAGGGTAGAGAGACTGGAAACCAGGGTAGAGAGACTGGGAACCAGGGTAGAGAGACTGGAAACCAGGGTAGAGAGGGTAGAGAGACTGGGAAACCAGGGTAGAGAGACTGGAAACCAGGGTAGAGAGACTGGAGAAACCAGGGTAACCAGGGTAGAGAGGTGGGAAAGCAGGGTAGAGAGAACTGGGAAACCAGGGTAGAGAGAGACTGGGAACCAGGGTAGAGAGACTGAAAACCAGGGTAGAGAGAGACGGTAACCAGGTAGAAGGACTGAACCCGGGTAGAGAGATGGGAACTGGAACCAGGGTAGAGAGACTGGAAACCAGGGTAGAGAGACTGGAAACCAGGGTAGAGAGACTGGAAACCAGGGTAGAGAGACTGGGAACCAGGGTAGAGAGACTGGGAACCAGGGTAGAGAGACTGGGAAACCAGGGTAGAGAGACTGGGAAACCAGGGTAGAGAGAGAACGGTGGAGAGACTGGGAACCAGGGTAGAGAGACTCCCAGGGTGAGAGAAAACCAGGGTGGAGAGAGACTGGGAACCAGGGTAGAGAGACTGGGAACCAGGGTAGAGAGAACTGGGAGAGACAGGGTAGAGAGACTGGGGGTAGAGAGGCGAAAGGGTAGAGAGACTGGGAAACAGGTAGAGAGACTGGGAACCAGGGTAGAGAGACTGGGAACCAGGGTAGAGAGACTGGAAACCAGGGTAGAGAGACTGGAAACCAGGGTAGAGAGATGGGGAACCAGGGTAGAGAGACTGGAAACCAGGGTAGAGAGGACTGGAAACCCAGGGTAGAGAGACTGGAAACCAGGAACCAGGGTAGAGAGCTGGAAACCAGGGTAGAGAGGGTAGAAAGGGTAACCAGGGTAGAGAGACGGGAAACCAGGGTAGAGAGACTGGGAACCAGGGTAGAGAGACTGGGAGAGACTGGAAACCAGGGTAGATAGGGAGAGACTGAGAGAGAGACTGGGAACCAGGGTAGAGAGACTGGAACCAGGGTAGAGAGACTGGAACCACCAGGTAGAGAGACTGGAAACCTGGAACCAGGGTAGAGAGACTGGGAACCAGGTAGAGAGACTGGACTGGAAACCAGGGTAAGAGAGGGTAGAGAGAACTGGGAAACCAGGGTAGAGAGACTGGGAACCAGGGTAGAGAGACTGGAACCAGGGTGAGAGGGAAGACTGGAAACCAGGGTAGAGAGACGGGAGAGAGACTGGAAACCAGGGTAGAGAGACTGGGAAACCAGGGTAGAGAGACTGGGAACCAGGGTGGAGAGACTGGAAACCAGGGTGGAGAGACTGGAAACCAGGGTAGAGAGACTGGAAACCAGGGTAGGAGAGACTGGAAACCAGGGTGGAGAGAGACTGGGAAACCAGGGTAGAGAGACTGGGAAACCAGGGTAGAGAGACTGGGAAACCAGGGTAGAGAGACTAGGGTAAGACCAGGGTGGAGAGACTGGAAACCAGGGTAGAGAGACTGGAAACCAGGGTAGAGAGACTGGGAACCAGGGTAGAGAGACTGGAAACCAGGGTAGAGAGACTGGAAACCAGGGTAGAGAGACTGGAAACCAGGGTAGAGAGACTGGGAAACCAGGGTAGAGAGACTGGGAACCAGGGTAGAGAGACTGGGAACCAGGGTAGAGAGACTGGAAACCAGGGTAGAGAGACTGGAAACCAGGGTAGAGAGACTGGAAACCAGGGTAGAGAGACTGGAAACCAGGGTAGAGAGACTGGAAACCAGGGTGGAGAGACTGGAAACCAGGGTAGAGAGACTGGAAATCAGGGTAGAGAGACTGGGAACCAGGGTAGAGAGACTGGGAACCAGGGTAGAGAGACTGGAAACCAGGGTAGAGAGACTGGAAACCAGGGTAGAGAGACTGGGAACCAGGGTAGAGAGACTGGAAACCAGGGTAGAGAGATGGGTAACCAGGGTAACCAGGGTAGAGAGACTGAAAACCAGGGTAGAGAGATGGGTAACCAGGGTAACCAGGGTAGAGAGACTGGAAACCAGGGTAGAGAGACGGGAAACCAGGGTAGAGAGACTGGAAACCAGGGTAGAGAGACGGGAAACCAGGGCGGAGAGACTGGAAACCAGGGCAGAGAGACTGGAAACCAGGGTAGAGAGATGGGTAACCAGGGTACCAGGGTAACCGGGTAGAGAGGGAAACCAGGTGAGACGGAAACCAGGGTAAGAGACGGGAACCAGGGTAGAGAGACTGGAAACCAGGGTAGAGAGACTGGGGAAACCAGGGTAGAGAGACTGGGAACCAGGGTAAACCAGGGTAGAGAGACTGGAAACCAGGGTAGAGAGACTGGAAACCAGGGGAGAGAGAACCAGGGTAAGAGAGAACCAGGGTAGAGAGGTGGAGCTGGAAACCAGGGCGGAGAGACTGGAAACCAGGGTAGAGAGACTGGGGAACCAGGGTAGAGAGAGACTGGGAACCAGGGTAGAGAGACTGGGAACCAGGGTAGAGAGACTGGGAACCAGGGTAGAGAGACTGGGGTAACCAGGGTAGAGAGATGGAAACCAGGGTAGAGAGACTGGAAACCAGGGTAGAGAGACTGGAAACCAGGGTAGAGAGACTGGGAACCAGGGTAGAGAGACTGGAAACCAGGGTAGAGAGACTGGGAAACCAGGGTAGAGAGGAGAGAGACTGGGAACCAGGGTAGAGAGAGGGGGTAGAGAGACTGGAAAACCAGGGCGGAGAGACGGGGAACCAGGGTAGAGAGACTGGGAACCAGGGTAGAGAGACTGGGAAACCAGGGTAGAGAGACTGGGAACCAGGGTAGAGAGACTGGAAACCAGGGTAGAGAGACTGGAAACCAGGGTAGAGAGAGGGGAGACTGGGAAAGAGAGACTGAAACCAGGGTAGAGAGACTGGGAAACCAGGGTAGAGAGACTGGAAACCAGGGTAGAGAGACTGGGAAACCAGGGTAGAGAGACTGGGAAACCAGGGTAGAGAGACTGGGAAACCAGGGTAGAGAGACTGGGAAACCAGGGTAGAGAGACTGGAAACCAGGGTAGAGAGACTGGAAACCAGGGCGGAGAGACGGGGAACCAGGGTAGAGAGACTGGGAACCAGGGTAGAGAGACTGGGAACCAGGGTAACCAGGGTAGAGACTGAAACCTAGAGAGACTGGGAACCAGGGTAGAGAGACTGGAAACCAGGGTACAGAGACTGGAAACCAGGGTAGAGTGACTGGAAACCAGGGTAGAGAGACTGGGAAACCAGGGTAGAGAGACTGGAAACCAGGGTAGAGACTGGAAACCAGGGTGGAAACCAGGGTAGAGAGACTGGAAACCAGGGTAGAGAGACTGGAAACCAGGGTAGAGAGACTGGAAACCAGGGTAGAGAGACTGGAAACCAGGGTAGAGAGACTGGAAACCAGGGAATAGTGACTGGAAACCAGGGTAGAGAGACTGGAAACCAGGGCGGAGAGACGGGGAACCAGGGTAGAGAGACTGGGAACTGGGAACCAGGGTAGAGAGACTGGGAACCAGGGTAGAGAGAGACTGGGAACCAGGGTAGAGAGACTGAAAACCAGGGTAGAGAGACTGGGAACCAGGGTAGAGAGACTGGAAACCAGGGTACAGAGACTGAAAACCAGGGCGGAGAGACTGGGAACCAGGGTAGAGAGACTGGGAACCAGGGTGGAGAGACTGGAAACCAGGGTGGAGAGACTGGAAACCAGGGCGGAGAGACTGGAAACCAGGGCGGAGAGACTGGAAACCAGGGTAGAGAGACTGGAAACCAGGGCGGAGAGACTGGAAACCAGGGTAGAGAGACTGGGAACCAGGGTGGAGAGACTGGGAACCAGGGTAGAGAGACTGGAAACCAGGGTACAGAGACTGGAAACCAGGGTGGAGAGACTGGCAACCAGGGTAGAGAGACTGGAAACCAGGGCGGAGAGACTGGAAACCAGGGTAGAGAGACTGGAAACCAGGGTGGAGAGACTGGAAACCAGGGCGGAGAGACTGGGAACCAGGGTAGAGAGATGGGTAACCAGGGTAACCAGGGTCGAGAGACTGGAAACTAGAGTAACCAGAGTAGAGAGACGGGAAACCAGGGTAACCAGGGTAACCAGGGTAGAGAGACGGGTAACCAGGGTAACCAGGGTCGAGAGACGGGAAACCATTTATTTACTGATATATGATTTGGTCATTTGGGGGCAGTCGTGGCCACGGGTCCAGGTATACAGGTAGGAAGTAGGTGGTGACCAGAGAGACCATGTTAGTTTGCTCTACGGAAAACTAACCCAGCCTGCGTACACTACCCACCCACGGTGCCTGAAGTGTTCGTTTGATTCGCTTTAATTTGAGTTCAATTTGATTTGTTTGACAAACGGTTTTTATGTTTTTATCGTTATTGTTAAAATTGTGACTTTTTCAAATTCCTCGTGAATATAGCAACTTCTGTTGTCAGTAATATCAACTTTGGCTGAACTGCTGCTTTTTCAATTTGATGCCCTGTAGTTATGAATTTCATGGAATGACATCTTTATATCATAAAATCAGAAGTTTTTGCTGTAAAGTGATGAAATTCTTTGTATTGCAACCTTTTTTTGTATGACGTTAGATAAAGTTACACATTTTTCAAAATCCTAACTTTTTCAGTGAAATTGCAACTTTTGTGGAATTGTTTTTGTCGTCACGCTAACGCTAACGCTAACCCGACATCTACATCAGCTGCCCAGTTGAAGGACATAGGGGGAGGAGCTGGAGCTCATCCTGGAGTCTACCTCTGCATGTGCCCGCTGTTGGGTGTGGCCAGATGATGTCATAATTTCCCCAGAATGCATTGCAGACTTGATCGTCCGTTTAAGATTGAGAATTTACAATGAAATCTGTTGTTGATGTTAGGAAGACCCAGTCTGAAGGCTTTCTCCTCCTGCTCCTGACTCCTGCTGGTCGCTGGAGGAACTGCAGCTGTCCCCTCCTGGTCCCACCTGCAGGGAGGACACCTGTGTGCTCACCTGCTGCGCCTCTTCTTTTCTGCAGGCGTACGAGCTGTCCACGCTGACGGGGACTCAGGTGCTGCTGCTGGTGGCCAGTGAGACGGGTCACGTGTACACCTTCGCCACCAGGAAGCTGCAGCCCATGATCACGTCTGAGACGGGGAAGGCTCTGATCCAGACCTGCCTCAACTCCCCTGACTCACCGCCGCGCTCAGACCCGTCCTCCGACCAGAGGATGAGCGCTACAGGCTTCGAGGAGACCGACCTCACCTACCAGGTGACGGAGGCAGAGGAGGGCGCCGCCAAGGTGAGACTGAGCAGAGCCGACGTCCTCAGACTGCTTCTGTGGTTGGCTGTCTGGTTGTGACGTAGAGCTGATAGAGCTGCTCTACGTCACAATGATGACATAGAGCTGATAGAGCAGCTCTACGTCATCGTTGTGACGTAGAGCTGATAGAGCTGCTCTACGTCATCGTTGTGACGTAGAGCTGATAGAGCTGCTCTACGTCACAACAATGACATAGAGCTGATAGAGCTGCTCTACGTCACAACGATGACATAGAGCTGATAGAGCTGCTCTACGTCATCGTTGTGACATAGAGCTGATAGAGCTGCTCTACGTCACAACGATGACATAGAGCTGGTAGAGCAGCTCTATGTCGTTGTGACATAGAGCTGATAGAGCTGCTCTACGTCATCGTTGTGACGTAAAGCTGATAGAGCTGCTCTACGTCACAACGATGACATAGAGCTGATAGAGCAGCTCTACGTCACAACGATGACATAGAGCTGATAGAGCTGCTCTACGTCATCGTTGTGACGTAGAGCTGATAGAGCTGCTCTACGTCACAATGATGACATAGCGCTGGTAGAGCAGCTCTACGTCATCGTTGTGACGTAGAGCTGATAGAGCTGCTCTACGTCATCGTTGTGACGTAGAGCTGATAGAGCTGCTCTACGTCATCGTTGTGACGTAGGGGTGATAGAGCTGCTCTACGTCATCGTTGTGACGTAAAGCTGATAGAGCTGCTCTACGTCACAACGATGACATAGAGCTGATAGAGCTGCTCTACGTCATCGTTGTGACGTAGAGCTGATAGAGCTGCTCTACATCATCGTTGTGACGTAGGGGTGATAGAGCTGCTCTACGTCATCGTTGTGACGTAGGGGTGATAGAGCTGCTCTACGCCATCGTTGTGACGTAGGGGTGATAGAGCTGCTCTACGTCACAACGATGACATAGAGCTGATAGAGCTGCTCTACGTCATCGTTGTGACGTAGAGCTGATAGAGCTGCTCTACATCACAACGATGACATAGAGCTATTAGAGCTGCTCTACGTCATCGTTGTGACGTAAAGCTGATAGAGCTGCTCTACGTCACAACAATGACATAGAGCTGATAGAGCTGCTGTACGTCACAACGATGACATAGAGCTGATAGAGCTGCTCTACGTCATCGCTGTGACGTAGAGCTGATAGAGCTGCTCTACGTCACAACGATGACATAGAGCTGATAGAGCTGCTCTACGTCACAACGATGACATAGAGCTGATAGAGCTGCTCTACGTCACAACGATGACATAGAGCTGATAGAGCTGCTCTACGTCATCGTTGTGACATAGAGCTGATAGAGCTGCTCTACGTCACAACGATGACATAGAGCTGGTAGAGCAGCTCTATGTCGTTGTGACATAGAGCTGATAGAGCTGCTCTACGTCATCGTTGTGACGTAAAGCTGATAGAGCTGCTCTACGTCACAACGATGACAGAGCTGATAGAGCAGCTCTACGTCACAACGATGACATAGAGCTGATAGAGCTGCTCTACGTCATCGTTGTGACGTAGAGCTGATAGAGCTGCTCTACGTCATCGTTGTGACGTAGGGGTGATAGAGCTGCTCTACGTCATCGTTGTGACGTAAAGCTGATAGAGCTGCTCTACGTCACAACGATGACATAGAGCTGATAGAGCTGCTCTACGTCATCGTTGTGACGTAGAGCTGATAGAGCTGCTCTACATCATCGTTGTGACGTAGGGGTGATAGAGCTGCTCTACGTCATCGTTGTGACGTAGGGTGATATAGAGCTGCTCTACGTCACAACGATGACATAGAGCTGATAGAGCTGCTCTACGTCACAACGATGACATAGAGCTGATAGAGCTCTCTACGTCACAAACGATGACAGAGCTGATAGAGCTGCCTCTACGTCACAACGATGACATAGAGCTGATAGAGCTGCTCTACGTCATCGTTGTGACGTAGAGCTGATAGAGCTGCTCTACTCACAACGATGACATAGAGCTATTAGAGCTGCTCTACGTCATCGTTGTGACGTAAAGCTGATAGAGCTGCTCTACGTCACAACAATGACATAGAGCTGATAGAGCTGCTGTACGTCACAACGATGACATAGAGCTGATAGAGCTGCTCTACGTCATCGCTGTGACATAGAGCTGATAGAGCTGCTCTACGTCACATGTCACAACGATGACATAGAGCTGATAGAGCTGCTCTACGTCATCGTTGTGACATAGAGCTGATAGAGCTCTCTACGTCATCGTTGTGACGTAGGGGTGATAGAGCTGCTCTACGTCATCGTTGTGACGTAAAGCTGATAGAGCTGCTCTACGTCACAACGATGACATAGAGCTGGTAGAGCAGCTCTATGTCATCGTTGTGACGTAGAGCAGCTCTATCAGCTCTATGTCATCGTTGTGACGTAGGGGTGATAGAGCTGCTCTACGTCATCGTTGTGACGTAGGGGTGATAGAGCTGCTCTACGTCATCGCTGTGACGTAGAGCTGATAGAGCTGCTCTACGTCACAACGATGACATAGAGCTGATAGAGCTGCTCTACGTCACAACGATGACATAGAGCTGATAGAGCTGCTCTACGTCATCGTTGTGACATAGAGCTGATAGAGCTGCTCTACGTCACAACGATGACATAGAGCTGGTAGAGCAGCTCTATGTCGTTGTGACATAGAGCTGATAGAGCTGCTCTACGTCATCGTTGTGACGTAAAGCTGATAGAGCTGCTCTACGTCACAACGATGACAGAGCTGATAGAGCAGCTCTACGTCACAACGATGACATAGAGCTGATAGAGCTGCTCTACGTCATCGTTGTGACGTAGAGCTGATAGAGCTGCTCTACGTCATCGTTGTGACGTAGGGGTGATAGAGCTGCTCTACGTCATCGTTGTGACGTAAAGCTGATAGAGCTGCTCTACGTCACAACGATGACATAGAGCTGATAGAGCTGCTCTACGTCATCGTTGTGACGTAGAGCTGATAGAGCTGCTCTACATCATCGTTGTGACGTAGGGGTGATAGAGCTGCTCTACGTCATCGTTGTGACGTAGGGGTGATAGAGCTGCTCTACGCCATCGTTGTGACGTAGGGGTGATAGAGCTGCTCTACGTCACAACGATGACATAGAGCTGATAGAGCTGCTCTACGTCACAACGATGACATAGAGCTGATAGAGCTGCTCTACGTCACAACGATGACATAGAGCTGATAGAGCTGCTCTACGTCATCGTTGTGACGTAGAGCTGATAGAGCTGCTCTACATCACAACGATGACAAAGAGCTATTAGAGCTGCTCTACGTCATCGTTGTGACGTAAAGCTGATAGAGCTGCTCTACGTCACAACAATGACATAGAGCTGATAGAGCTGCTGTACGTCACAACGATGACATAGAGCTGATAGAGCTGCTCTACGTCATCGCTGTGACGTAGAGCTGATAGAGCTGCTCTACGTCACAACGATGACATAGAGCTGATAGAGCTGCTCTACGTCACAACGATGACATAGAGCTGATAGAGCTGCTCTACGTCATCGTTGTGACATAGAGCTGATAGAGCTGCTCTACGTCATCGTTGTGACGTAGGGGTGATAGAGCTGCTCTACGTCATCGTTGTGACGTAAAGCTGATAGAGCTGCTCTACGTCACAACGATGACATAGAGCTGGTAGAGCAGCTCTATGTCATCGTTGTGACGTAGAGCAGCTCTATCAGCTCTATGTCATCGTTGTGACGTAGGGGTGATAGAGCTGCTCTACGTCATCGTTGTGACGTAGGGGTGATAGAGCTGCTCTACGTCATCGCTGTGACGTAGAGCTGATAGAGCTGCTCTACGTCACAACGATGACATAGAGCTGATAGAGCTGCTCTACGTCACAACGATGACATAGAGCTGATAGAGCTGCTCTACGTCATCGTTGTGACATAGAGCTGGTAGAGCAGCTCTATGTCATCGTTGTGACGTAGAGCAGCTCTATCAGCTCTATGTCATCGTTGTGACGTAGGGGTGATAGAGCTGCTCTACGTCACAACAATGACGCATCAACAGCCTCTGATTCATGATGAAAAGGTTCAGATTAGTAGTTATCCTACCCCTCCCCATCACACACTCCCTCCCTATCACCCCTGCACTCATCTCACTCTCACTCACCCTCACCTTCACCACCCCCATAGTCCCCCCGCTAAGCCCTGTCCTCTATTAGGCCCAACCCTCTCCAGCCCTCAGCCCTTTACACCTGACCACAAACCCTAACTCAGTCCCTCTGATTGGTCAATTCTACATCCGCGTAGAAAAGAGTGCATCATTGAAGAAATGAGGAAGTACCCACGTCTGTACGATTCTGGTTCTCCACACTACAAAGACAGCACATATTCTAGTAATTCATGGAGGGAGATAGCGATGAATGTGGGTCTGGATACGGCCGAGACGGTGAGTAAGTGGAAAAACGTAAGAGATAAGTTTAGTAAGTTTAGCTAGTTCGTGATTGTCGCTCTCGCGTTGTGGCAACACAGCGGAGACACGCGTTTGGGCATAAATCCAAAATAACTGCAGCATACCGGCAATAAGATAACTGCGACACATTGCTGCGAGAGTAAACACAACTATTAAGAAGCATGATGAATTATGCCCCCAAAAAGTACGGCAGCATTGGTGAACTTTTTCAAACCGATCGTCCATCTTGCGTTGTGGCGTGGAATAACGTAGCGGAGACCGCGCGAGTATAAATCAAAAGTGACGGCGGCATCTCTGCCACAAGCTGACAGCGACACATTGACCTCACCCCAACCTCTATCTTTGATTATTTATCCTCCTGAACCTCCTCCTGAACCTCCTCCTGAACCTCCTCCTGAACCTCCTCCTGAACCTCCTCCTGAACCTCCTCCCTGACCTCGTCCTCTGTCTCTGCAGGACCTGGTTAAGCCGTCCTTCAGCCTGGCCACCACCTCCCAGCCTGCCCCCTCCTCTTCGTCGTCCTCCTCCTCTTCGGTGCAGACCAGCTCCTCCTGGCAGCCGCCCTCCTCCACCAACGGGACACTGCTGAAGACATCTGCGGGCGTGGTTCTCCCAGGAGGAATCACCTTGATGTCAGGTAGGTGGGCGGAGCTTCCTCTCACCCGCGACCTGCTGCAGGTCAGACCCACAGGCGTTGATCAGTCAGGAACACGCGGCTCTCTGCTGTTTCTTTTTCTCTGCTTCCTGCTGCTGACCTGTGTCTGGCTCCGCCCCCCTCCCTTTACCTGTCCACAGGTGCCTCGCTGCCCCCTGGCACACACACCATCCCCCTCAGCCAGCTGCAGGGCCAGCCCTTGGCCATACAGGGACACACGGCCCCCGCTGCCACGCTGCAAGCTCCGCCCACACAACCAACAGCGCTACTCCGCCTTCCTGCTGCCATGTCGCTATCAGGTCAGCCACGCCCACTCACCAGCGAGCGTTGATAACTGGAGAGGTGTTGTCATGGAGACGTGACTGTTTTCTCTGCAGGAGCGGGTGTATCACAGCAGCTGCAGACCATCCAGGTCCAGGCGGGCAGTCAGCAGGCCACCAATCAGAGCACCTCTGACATCCACAGCTCCACCTCCTCCACAGGTAACTGTAGCACCGCCCACTCAGCCCCACCCCATCTTTCTCCTCTGGTCCCTCTTATGGTAAATGTGGGAAAAAACAGGTTCCTAATGTTTGTAACTTCACTGCATGAAGTGTCATCAACGTCAGACAAACGTCAGAAATGTGCGTAGAGGACAAAATAATAATAATAATCAGGGTTCAATCCAGGATCAGGTCTGGTTCAGTGGTGCTTTTACTGTGTAGGCAGAGATGAGCTTTTATTGTGAAAGAACTGCTGACCTCATCATTCCTCTGTCTGCAGTCAGTCTTCCAGTCTCTGTCTCATCTTCCTCCTCCTCTCCTTCGGTGGCGGGTCACATGATGTACCCCGGTGGTACCACGGTGATGTATGCTGCTCCGACGTCCTCACTGGGCGACGGCAGCCTCGCCGTCCTCAACACCTTCCCCCCAGCAGGTCACGGCCAGTCACATGACCCCGGTATGATGGTCTGAGTCAGGATTGGGTTAGTGTGGTCGCAGGACTGTATTCAGTGACGAAGATGTCGTTGTTTTCTTCCAGCTGTCCCACAGGTCTTCCTCACCTCCATTCCTCCGGTCGCCACGCAGATCCCCGTCTCTGCAGTGCAGCTGCACCCGGTACCCTGCAGTACACTGCACCACCAAAACCACACGAGTGGCACTACTGACGAGTTAGGGGGTTAGGGTTAGGCTGCTGCAGACTACAGCACTACTGCTAGAGTACTGCACTACTGCTAGAGTACTACAGCACTACTACAGACTACTACACCACTGCTAGAGACTACTACACCACTGCTAGACTACTACACCACTGCTGCAGACTACTACACCACTGCTAGACTACTACACCACTGCTAGACTACTACACCACTGCTAGAGACTACTACAGCACTGCTGCAGACTACTACACCACTGCTAGAGTACTACAACACTGCTGCAGACTACTACACCACTGCTAGAGACTACTACACCACTGCTAGAGTACTACAGCACTGCTGCAGACTACTACACCACTGCTAGAGACTACTACACCACTGCTAGAGTACTACACCACTGCTAGAGTACTACAGCACTGCTGCAGACTACTACACCACTGCTAGAGACTACTACACCACTGCTGCAGACTACTACACCACTGCTAGAGTACTACAGCACTGCTGCAGACTACTACACCACTGCTAGAGTACTACACCACTGCTGCAGACTACTACACCACTGCTAGAGACTACTACACCACTGCTACAGACTACTACACCACTGCTAGACTACTACACCGCTGCTGCAGACTACTACACCACTGCTAGAGTACTGCACTACTGCTAGAGTACTGCACTACTGCTAGAGTACTGCACTACTGCTAGAGTACTACAGCACTACTGCAGACTACTACACCACTACTAGACTACTACACCACTGCTAGAGACTACTACACCACTGCTAGACTACTACACCACTGCTAGAGACTACTACAGCACTGCTGCAGACTACTACACCACTGCTAGAGTACTACAACACTGCTGCAGACTACTACACCACTGCTAGAGACTACTACACCACTGCTAGAGTACTACAGCACTGCTGCAGACTACTACACCACTGCTAGAGACTACTACCACTGCTACTAGACTACTACCCCACTGCTAGAGTACACTACACACTGCTGCAGACTACTACACCACTGCTAGAGACTACTACACCACTGCTGCAGACTACTACACCACTGCTAGAGTACTACAGCACTGCTGCAGACTACTACACCACTGCTAGAGTACTACACCACTGCTGCAGACTACTACACCACTGCTAGAGACTACTACACCACTGCTACAGACTACTACACCACTGCTAGACTACTACACCGCTGCTGCAGACTACTACACCACTGCTAGAGTACTACACCACTGCTGTAGACTGCTGCACTACTGCTAGAGACGACTACACCACTGCTAGAGTACTACAGCACTGCTGCAGACTACTACACCACTGCTCGAGACTACTACACCACTGCTGTAGACTACTGCACTACTGCTAGAGACGACTACACCACTGCTACAGACTACTACACCACTGCTGTAGACTACTGCACCACTGCTGCAGACTACTGCACCACTGCTAGAGTACTACACCACTGTTGTAGACTACTACACCACTGCTAGAGTACTACAGCACTGCTGCAGACTACTGTACCACTACTAGAGTACTACACCACTGCTAGAGTATTACAGCACTGCAACAGTCTACTACACCACTGCTGTAGACTACTGCACCACTGCTGCAGACTACTGCACCACTGCTAGAGTACTACACCACTGTTGTAGACTACTACACCACTGCTAGAGTACTACAGCACTGCTGCAGACTACTGTACCACTACTAGAGTACTACACCACTGCTAGAGTACTACAGCACTGCTAGAGTACTACAGCACTGCTAGAGTACTACAGCACTGCTGCAGACTACTACATCACTGCTGCAGACTACTGCACCACTGCTAGAGTACTACACCACTGTTGTAGACTACTACACCACTGCTAGAGTACTACAGCACTGCTAGAGTACTACAGCACTGCTAGAGTACTACAGCACTGCTGCAGACTACTACATCACTGCTGCAGACTACTGCACCACTGCTAGAGTACTACACCACTGTTGTAGACTACTACACCACTGCTAGAGTACTACAGCACTGCTGCAGACTACTGTACCACTACTAGAGTACTACACCACTGCTAGAGTACTACAGCACTGCTAGAGTACTACACCACTGCTGTAGACTACTGCACTACTGCTAGAGACGACTACACCACTGCTACAGACTACTACAGCACTGCTAGAGTACTACAGCACTGCTAGAGTACTACAGCACTGCAACAGTCTACTACACCACTGCTGTAGACTACTGCACCACTGCTGCAGACTACTGCACCACTGCTAGAGTACTACACCACTGTTGTAGACTACTACACCACTGCTAGAGTACTACAGCACTGCTGCAGACTACTGTACCACTACTAGAGTACTACAGCACTGCTAGAGTACTACAGCACTGCTAGAGTACTACACCACTGCTAGAGTACAACAGCACTGCTGCAGACTACTGCACCAATGCTAGACTACTACACCACTGCTGCAGACTACTACAGCACTGCTAGAGTACTACAGCACTGCTGCAGACTACTACACCACCGCTGCAGACTACTACAGCACTGCTAGAGTACTACAGCACTGCGGCAGACTACTACACCACTGCTAGACTACTACATAACTGCTGCAGACCACTACACCGCTGCAGACTACTACACCACTGCTAGAGTACAACAGCACTGCTGCAGACTACTGCACCAATGCTAAACTACTACACCACTGCTGCAGACTACTACAGCACTGCTAGAGTACTACAGCACTGCTGCAGACTACTACACCACCGCTGCAGACTACTACAGCACTGCTAGAGTACTACAGCACTGCTGCAGACTACTACACCACTGCTAGACTACTACATAACTGCTGCAGACCACTACACCGCTGCAGACTACTACACCACTGCTAGAGTACAACAGCACTGCTGCAGACTACTGCACCAATGCTAAACTACTACACCACTGCTGCAGACTACTACAGCACTGCTGCAGACTACTACACCACTGCTAGAGTACTACAGCACTGCTGCAGACTACTGCACCACTGCTGCAGACTACTACACCACTGCTGCAGACTACTACACCACTGCTAGAGTACTACAGCACTGCTGCAGAATACTACACCACTGCTAGAGTACTACAGCACTGCTGCAAACTACTGCACCACTGCTGCAGACTACTACACCACTGCTAGAGTACTACACCACTGCCGCAGACTACTACACCACTGCTGCAGACTACTACACCACTGCTAGAGTACTACAGCACTGGTAGAGTACTACAGCACTGCTGCAGTCTACTACACCATTGCTAGACTACTACACCACTGCTGCAGACTACTACACCACTGCTAGAGTACTACACCACTGGTAGAGTACTACAGCACTGCTGCAGTCTACTACACCATTGCTAGACTACTACACCACTGCTGCAGACTACTACACCACTGCTAGAGTACTACACCACTGCCGCAGACTACTACACCACTGCTGCAGACTACTACACCACTGCTAGAGTACTACAGCACTGCTGCAGACTACTGCACCACTGCTGCAGACTACTACACCACTGCTGCAGACTACTACACCACTGCTAGAGTACTACACCACTGCTGCAGACTACTGCACCACTGCGGCAGACTACTGCACCACTGCTGCAGACTACTACAGCACCGCTGTAGACTACTACAGCACTGCTGCAGACTACTGCACCACTGCTGCAGACTACTACACCACTGCTAGAGTACTACACCACTGGTAGAGTACTACAGTACTGCTGCAGTCTACTACACCACTGCTGTAGACTACTACAGCACTGCTGCAGACTACTGCACCACTGCTGCAGACTACTACACCACTGCTAGAGTACTACACCACTGGTAGAGTACTACAGCACTGCTGCAGTCTACTACACCATTGCTAGACTACTACACCACTGCTGCAGACTACTACACCACTGGTAGAGTACTACAGCACTGCTGCAGACTATTACACCACTGCTAGAGTACTACAGCACTGCTAGAGTACTACAGCACTGCTGCAGACTACTACATCACTGCTGCAGACCACTACACCGCTGCAGACTACTACACCACTGCTGCAGACCACTACACCGCTGCAGACTACTGCACCACTGCTGCAGACTACTACACCACTGGTAGAGTACTACACCACTGGTAGAGTACTACAGCACTGCTGCAGTCTACTACACCATTGCTAGACTACTACAGCACTGCTGCAGACTACTACAGCACTGCTAGAGTACTACAGCACTGCTGCAGACTACTACACCACAGCTGCAGACTACTACACCACTGCTAGAGTACTACAGCACTGCTGCAGACTACTAAACCACTGCTTCAGACTACTACAGCACTGCTACAGACTACTACACCACAGCTGCAGACTACTACACCACTGCTAGAGTACTACAGCACTGCTGCAGACTACTAAACCACTGCTGCAGACTACTACACCACTGCTAGAGTACTACACCACTGCCGCAGACTACTACACCACTGCTAGAGTACTACAGCACTGCTGCAGACTACTGCACCACTGCTGCAGACTACTACAGCACTGCTGCAGACTACTACACCACTGCTAGAGTACTACACCACTGCTGCAAACTACTACACCGCTGCGGCAGACTACTGCGCCACTGCTGCAGACTACTGCGCCACTGCTGCAGACTACTGCGCCACTGCTGCAGACTACTACGCCACTGCTGTAGACTACTACAGCACCGCTGCAGACTACTGCACCACTGCTGCAGACTACTACACCACTGCTAGAGTACTACACCACTGGTAGAGTACTACAGCACTGCTGCAGTCTACTACACCATTGCTAGACTACTACACCACTGCTGCAGACTACTACACCACTGGTAGAGTACTACAGCACTGCTGCAGACTATTACACCACTGCTAGAGTACTACAGCACTGCTACAGTACTACAGCACTGCTAGAGTACTACAGCACTGCTAGAGTACTACAGCACTGCTGCAGACTACTACAGCACTGCTAGAGTATTACACCACTGCTAGAGTACTACAGCACTGCTGCAGACTATTACACCACTGCTAGAGTACTACAGCACTGCTAGAGTACTACAGCACTGCTGAAGACTACTACAGCACTGCTAGAATATTACACCTCTGCTAGAGTAATACAGCACCACTGCTAGAGTACTACAGCACTGCTGCAGACTACTACACCACTGCTAGACTACTACACCACTGCTGCAGTCTACTACACCATTGCTAGAGTACTACAGCACTGCTGCAGACTACTACACCACTGCTAGACTACTACACCACTGCTGCAGTCTACTACACCATTGCTAGAGTACTACATCACTGCTGCAGACTACTACACCACTGCTAGAGTACTACAGCACTGCTGCAGACTATTACACCACTGCTAGAGTACTACAGCATTGCTAGAGTACTACAGCACTGCTAGAGTACTACAGCACTGCTAGAGTACTACAGCACTGCTAGAGTACTACAGCACTGCTGCAGACTACTACACCACTGCTAGAGTATTACACCACTGCTAGAGTATTACACCACTGCTAGAGTACTACAGCACCACTGCTAGAGTACTACAGCACTGCTGCAGACTACTACACCACTGCTGCAGACTACTACAGCACTGCTGCAGACTACTGCGCCACTGCTGCAGACTACTACACCACTGCTGCAGACTACTACAGCACTGCTGCAGACTACTGCACCACTGCTGCAGACTACTACACCACTGGTAGAGTACTACACCACTGGTAGAGTACTACAGCACTGCTGCAGTCTACTACACCATTGCTAGACTACTACACCACTGCTGCAGACTACTACACCACTGGTAGAGTACTACAGCACTGCTGCAGACTATTACACCACTGCTAGAGTACTACAGCACTGCTACAGTACTACAGCACTGCTAGAGTACTACAGCACTGCTAGAGTACTACAGCACTGCTGCAGACTACTACAGCACTGCTAGAGTATTACACCACTGCTAGAGTACTACAGCACTGCTGCAGACTATTACACCACTGCTAGAGTACTACAGCACTGCTGCAGACTGTTACACCACTGCTAGAGTACTACAGCACTGCTAGAGTACTACAGCACTGCTGCAGACTACTACACCACTGCTAGACTACTACACTACTGCTGCAGACTACTACACCACTGCTAGACTACTACACTACTGCTGCAGACTACTACACCACTGCTAGAGTACTACAGCACTGCTGCAGACTATTACAGCACTGCTAGAGTACTACAGCACTGCTAGAGTACTACAGCACTGCTAGAGTATTACAGCACTGCTAGAGTATTACACCACTGCTAGAGTACTACAACACTGCTGCAGACTACTACACCACTGCTAGAGTACTACAGCACTGCTAGAGTACTACAGCACTGCTAGAGTACTATAGCACTGCTAGAGTACTACAGCACTACTGAAGACTACTACAGCACTGCTAGAGTATTACACCACTGCTAGAGTACTACAGCACCACTGCTAGAGTACTACAGCACTGCTGCAGACTACTACACCACTGCTGCAGACTACTACACCACTGCTTGAGTACTACACCACTACTGCAGACTACTACACCACTGCTGCAGACTACTACACCACTGCTAGAGTACTACACCACTACTGCAGACTACTACACCACTGCTTGAGTACTACACCACTACTGCAGACTACTACACCACTGCTGCAGACTACTACACCACTGGTTGAGTACTACACCACTACTGCAGACTACTACACCACTGCTGCAGACTACTACACCACTGCTAGAGTACTACACCACTACTGCAGACTACTACACCACTGCTGCAGACTACTACACCACTGTTACAGACTACCACACCACTGCTGCAGACTACTACACCACTGCTAGACTACTACACTACTGCTGCAGACTACTACACCACTGCTAGAGTACTACAGCACTGCTGCAGACTATTACACCACTGCTAGAGTACTACAGCACTGCTAGAGTACTACGGCACTGCTAGAGTACTACCACTGCTAGAGTACTACAGCACTGCTGCAGACTACTACAGCACTGCTAGAGTATTACACCACTGCTAGAGTACTACAACACTGCTGCAGACTACTACACCACTGCTAGACTACTACACTACTGCTGCAGACTACTACACCACTGCTAGAGTACTACAGCACTGCTGCAGACTATTACACCACTGCTAGAGTACTACAGCACTGCTAGAGTACTACGGCACTGCTAGAGTACTACGGCACTGCTAGAGTACTACAGCACTGCTGCAGACTACTACAGCACTGCTAGAGTATTACACCACTGCTAGAGTACTACAACACTGCTGCAGACTACTACACCACTGCTAGAGTACTACAGCACTGCTAGAGTACTACAGCACTGCTAGAGTACTACAGCACTGCTAGAGTACTACAGCACTGCTAGAGTATTACACCACTGCTAGAGTATTACACCACTGCTAGAGTATTACACCACTGCTAGAGTACTACAGCACCACTGCTAGAGTACTACAGCACTGCTGCAGACTACTACACCACTGCTGCAGACTACTACACCACTGCTTGAGTACTACACCACTACTGCAGACTACTACACCACTGCTGCAGACTACTACACCACTGCTAGAGTACTACACCACTACTGCAGACTACTACACCACTGCTGCAGACTACTACACCACTGCTGCAGACTACTACACCACTGCTAGAGTACTACACCACTGTTACAGACTACTACACCACTGCTGCAGACTATTACACCACTGCTGCAGACTACTACACCACTGCTGCAGACTACTACACCACTGCTACAGAGTACTATATTGATACTACAGAGTACTTTCTCGTCTGTCTTCCAGATGGTCATCAGTCAGCAGACCAACAGCAGCACCAACCTCACAGAGCTGCAGGTCGTCAGTCTGGATGTCCACCAATCAAAAGATGACTGATGGTCACATGACCGTTTCCTCGGATGCTTTTATTTCTCATCATTCCTGCAGTGATGTCACCAACTTGCTGTTTACGTGTTTTTCTGATGATGGTGTCAACAAGAACGTCCTGAACTCTGATGAACCAGGAGGGAACGTTCAGTCCAGGTGAGCTCACCTGAGTCAGACTGGTGGAGAACAGAGACGTGCCAAAAACAGGTCATGGGACATCACATGGAAGCAGGTCACATGACACACTGCAGCCAACAGGAAGCAATCGGGCTGGAACTCAATCACTAAGGCTGAGGTCATGTGATCAGTTGACTGATGATCAATCATGATCATTGATCAGTTTTTAATGAGTGAAGGAGCTGAGGCACCCAGTTTGTTCTGGTTTTACCCTTGGTATGTCATCATGACATCATCTGAACACATCATCGATCTGGACCTTTATTCACCCAGCTGGTGTACAGGTGACACAAAACTGGAACTGGTTCTGACTGGAGCCATGGTGACTCCTCTGGATCCCAGACCAGGTTGCTTGAAGGCTCAGTGATCCAGGTTCAAGTATGATCCAGGTTCAAATCTGAATCCAGGGTTAGATCTGCTCCAGGTCCACGTCTGGATCCAGGGTAAGATCTGATCTGGGTTCAGGTCTGGATCCAGGTTCAGGTCCTCATTAGAGTTTTCTGTCAGCTGCTTCCTGTTTCTTCTTGTATGATCCTGTGTTTCTGTGTAGCTGTGATGCCGGCAGCTGTTTTCAATCAAAATCAGAACTAAATAAATACTTTTGAACAGAAATTGTTGCCATTGATCTGGTTTCTGCTACTGATCTGGTTTCTGCTACTGATCTGGTTTCTGCTACTGATCTGGTTTCTCCGACTGATCTGGTTTCTGCTACTGATCTGATTCTGCTACTGATCTGGTTTCTGCTACTGATCTGGTTTCTCCGACTGATCTGGTTTCTGCTACTGATCTGGTTTCTCTTACTGATCTGGTTTCTCCTACTGATCTGGTTTCTGCTACTGATCTGGTTTCTCCGACTGATCTGGTTTCTCCTACTGATCTGGTTTCTGCTACTGATCTGGTTTCTGCTACTGATCTGGTTTCTCCGACTGATCTGGTTTCTCCGACTGATCTGGTTTCTGCTACTGATCTGGTTTCTCTTACTGATCTGGTTTCTGCTACTGATCTGGTTTCTGCTACTGATCTGGTTTCTCCTACTGACCTGGTTTCTCCGACTGATCTGGTTTCTGCTACTGATCTGGTTTCTCCGACTGATCTGGTTTCTCCGACTGATCTGGTTTCTCCGACTGATCTGGTTTCTGCTACTGATCTGGTTTCTCCGACTGATCTGGTTTCTGCTACTGATCTGGTTTCTCTGACTGATCTGGTTTCTCCTACTGATCTGGTTTCTCCTACTGATCTGGTTTCTGCTACTGATCTGGTTTCTCCGACTGATCTGGTTTCTCCGACTGATCTGGTTTCTGCTACTGATCTGGTTTCTCCGACTGATCTGGTTTCTGCTACTGATCTGGTTTCTGCTACTGATCTGGTTTCTCTGACTGATCTGGTTTCTCCTACTGATCTGGTTTCTCCTACTGATCTGGTTTCTCTTACTGACCTGGTTTCTCCTACTGATCTGGTTTCTCTTACTGATCTGGTTTCTCCGACTGATCTGGTTTCTGCTACTGATCTGGTTTCTCCGACTGATCTGGTTTCTGCTACTGATCTGGTTTCTCCGACTGATCTGGTTTCTCTGACTGATCTGGTTTCTCCGACTGATCTGGTTTCTGCTACTGATCTGGTTTCTCCGACTGATCTGGTTTCTGGTACTGATCTGGTTTCTCCGACTGATCTGGTTTCTCCTACTGATCTGGTTTCTCCGACTGATCTGGTTTCTGCTACTGATCTGGTTTCTCCAACTGATCTGGTTTCTCTGACTGATCTGGTTTCTCCGACTGATCTGGTTTCTGCTACTGGGGACTACTGAGGGTCGTCTTCACTGTTCATCAACAACAAAGAAAATAAAAATACAGGAATGCATCTGTGGAGGGTTTACACCTCCAGTAAGTTAGTTTTTAAGGAATTCCACCACCACAGTTGTTCTATACTCTGATCTATACTCTGTTCTATACTGATTTATTCTCCTTGGCTTTTAAATCACTTAAAAAAAAAAAAGAACAAAACCATCCCCCCAGGACCAGGTTCAAGGTAAGACTCATGTTTGCCATCATGTAGCCTACAGGCCTTGGAGGTTTGGGGCGACATGCAGCTGACGCTTCATAATGCTGTGGCAAATAAGTTAGAGCCACTTACAAGGAACAGACTGGAATATAGTTTTATTGTGACTTGTGTTACAGCCCACAAGGGGGCGTAAACGTACTAACAACCGAGGAACGAAGATGACGTGAATTAAAATGGTTTTACTGATGCAAAAAAAAAGGGTCAGCTGCTTTACCTGTGGGGGAGGAAGGGACAGGTGATTGTGCTAAACAAATGAAAACAAACTAGACGAGGACTAACTAACCACTTACAGCTAAAGGTCAAATCAAACAACTAACTTATCTAAAAAGTCTAAAACATATACAGAAGGTGGCAGCAACCGCTACACTAGTAAACTAGACATGAATTATATGCAAGAATGTATAGGGTCCAGATCCAGTCCTGGATCAACTAGACAAGTGTTGACCCATGCAGTTCTGGAGTCCATCCATCCATCATCTAGACCCGTTTAATCCTCTGCAGGGTCTCAGGGATCTGCTGGAGTCTATCCCAGCTCTCTTCAGGTCTAAAGTCAGGGGTCCACCTGGACAGGTCTCCAGTCCATCACAGGACCACATACGGACGAACAACCATGAACACTCCCAATCACTCCTACAGGTGATCTAGAACCACCAGGTGACCTGCCATGAATGTTTCCACCCTGCTGCCGTCTTTTGGAGCCGCAAGAGCAAATAATTTAGTCCACTTCTGAAGTCAACACAAACCTGAAGAAGATCTCTGATGCACTTCAGAACATAAACATTAAAAGAATGAAGTCCATCTTGTCTAACTTGTCATTTTCATGATCTGAATGACACGTTCCTGGGTCTGAACGGCAGCTCAGTTGGGCTGCATGTTGATTGGTCTTGGCCCTGGTTCTGGTTCTGGTTCTGGTTCTGGCTCTGGCTCGTCTGGCGGCTCCACCACCTCAGAGTGGGATCCTGCGCCGGTGCGCCACATTATGTAGGACGCCACATGACGTTATGATGCGGCACACTTTATCAGGACGATACAATAGCGTCCCCCCCCTCCTGTCAAGGCAGCGCCACCGACTGTCCAACTGCCCGATCGCTACAAGCATCCGGATACGACAATGAGCATCGTTGTATCTGCACTCTTGAGCAGTCTGTGGGTTGGCGTGGGGGGGGGTCAACAGCCACGTCCTCAGTGGATAATTGCTGTCACCTGAGGGGGGAAATGAATATAAACCATATGAATCATCTGTCTTGACTGCATCTCTCACCGAGGACCCAACCAACTTGGAGCCTCAACCCCCCCATGCTGTTTGGGAGGATGCACGAGTCGTGGGTTGATCCAGGCCATGCTGATCCAACAGTAGTCAGGTGCTTTTGTGCATCACATGTTTTTTGCAGGTATATGGAATTAAAATTCTTCCTATTGACATATGCAAATTCATGTTCAGATGGCTCCTTTATAGCAATACGTGCAGTCAATCACTGATTACATTTATGGGGTGCCGAATGTAAAACTTGATTACAATTTTCAAGTTGATATTTTGTCAATATTTAGCTCATTTTCTTCACATTTAGCTCATTTTACACACATTTGAGACATTAATTATTTAAAAATTTGGTTTCGAAAATAAAATGTTAAATCTAAATATTTAATCTAAATCTAAATGTTGTAAAGATATTTTTATTTGAACAAAGGATTGCCATTTTTCCATTTTACATAACAGAAATAAGAAACAGAGAAAAAGCAAAACAAAAGGAAGAAACTAAAAAACACAGCAAACCAAAAAAAAAAAAACCAAACAGAACACAACCCCCCACCCCCCACCCTTCGGTATGGTAGAAATTTCTCTTTTGTTCTCAATCTCACTCTCAATAATGAAATAATTAGATGATTAAATAGTTATCTAAATACACTGTGAGGTCCTGGTGAGTATGCCAAGGAAAGACGGGCAGACGTTAAATGCTGCTAGCTACAATGGTGAAATGATGGTAGTAAAGCCATGAAAGAGCCCCATATTTTATCATATGTTTCCAGTTTCCTTCGCACACTATATAGGATCTTTTCAGGTGTGCTATAAGATGTTAGTTCATTTAACCATTGTTTCTGTGAAGGAGGAAGTTCCGCTTTCCAGTTCTGAAGAATACACTTTTTTGCTGCTGTGCCCGCAAGTAATATAAAATATTTTTTATTGTGATCCATAGTAAGTGTTTTGCTGTCTCCTAAGATCCAGACCCTCGGGTCAAAATCTATTTTAGTTTTTATAACATCTGAAGTTGTTCTAATGATGTATTTCCAATAATCCTTCAGCAAGGAACAACTCCAGAACATATGAAGCAGGTCTCCAGTACAAGTTTTACATCTTTGGCAGTTGGGAGAAACATTATAGAATATTTTGTGTAATCTATGAGGTGTATAATAAGTTCTATTAAGAATATTGAACTGTATTTGTCTATGTTTGGTTGAAATTAAGATAGTCTGAGACAAGTTCAAAATATTACCCCAAGCAGCGTCGTCATAAGTGCATCCCAGATCCAATTCCCATTTAGCTTTTTTATCATTCTTCTTATATGTTAGAAGGTTGTTGTTTAAGATGGTATAAATAGCAGATATCAGTCCCTTTGTAGAGTGCGAGGTTTCACTAAATAGGTGACTTTCAAGTGGAGAGTCTGGTGGAATTTTTGGAAATTCTGAATAGCTGTTACGGATCCAGTCACGGATTTGGAAATACTTGAATAAAATTACGGTTTGACAGTTTAAATTTGTGAACTAGTTGGTGAAAGCTGATGAAGTTATCTTCACTGTACAAATCCTCAACCGTTTTTAAGCTGCTATTAATCCAAGTTTTTAAAGTTCCGTCTATGATCAGGCGAGGGATATCTAAATCTAAATGTTAAATGTTACATCTAAATCTAAATCTTAAATCTAAATGTTAAATGTTAAATCTAAATCTCAAATGTTAAATCTAAATATTAAATCTAAATCTATATGTTAAATCTAAATCTAAAATGTCAAATGTTAAATCTAAATGTTAAATCTAAATATAAATGTCAAATGTTAAATCTAAATGTCAAATGTTAAATCTAAATGTCGAATGTTAAATCTAAATGTCGAATATTAAATCTAAATGTTAAATCTAAATGCTAAATCTAAATGTTGAATGAATTAATGAATGAATGAATGAATGAAAATACTTTAATAATCCCCGAGGGGAAATTGGCTCATTGCAGCATATACAAAAATATACATAAATAGACAGGACATTAAATCGACATTAAATAGGCAATAAATAGACAAAAAACAGTGTGCAGAAACAGAACAATAAATAGACTAAAAACAGTGCGCAAAACAAGACACTAAATAAAAAGTAAGTAGACAAAAACAGTGCGCAAAACAGACAAAAACAGTGTGCAAGACCAGTAATAATAAAACTGTAATAATGTAATAATAAAAAAAATATTAAATCTAAATCTTAAATCTAAATGTTAAATCTAAATATTAAATCTAAATCTAAATGTTAAATCTAAATCTAAATCTAATCTAAATGTGACTTCTTGATTGCACTTAATTTTATTGACCACTAGATGTCCTAATCAAGGTCTGTGTCATTCAAGTCTCAGGTTACAAACCATTTTAGAACAAAGAAGCCTCACTGGGGCTACCGCACCGCCTAAAACACTGATACAGGACTCCTCGTGTTCCTAGCAATCACATAAAATCATTTTTGTTGGGTTTATTGTATGATACTCTTTATGCAGTTTTAAAAAGCATATTTTGAGCTGATCCATTTCCCGCGATAGGACACCCTCTGTCCCGCCTCGTGTTGACGTCATGTGTCGTAGCCGTACCAAGTACGTCATCAGAGCGACACGTGCTCCGTTAGCCGTTAGCCGTGGGTTGTTACCGGCTTCTCCGAGTTTGAGCAAGAAACGTGAATAAAACCTAACAGAAGGATGTCTGCCGCCGGGCCGCAGAGCAGGAAGAGGCTGCTGAAGGACGAGGACATGACCAAGGTCGAGTTCGAGACCAGCGAGGAGGTGGACGTCACCCCGACCTTCGACACCATGGGCCTGCGGGAGGACCTGCTGCGCGGCATCTACGCCTACGGTAGGCCGGGGATCCGAGCGGCCTCCGGAGGCCTGCTGTGGAGGCCGCAGAGAGTGCTGGCGGTCTAGTTTGGCTCGGTTAGCATTAGCTCATGCTAACGACACAAACATTTCGGTAAATCTGTACAAACATTAGAATCCAACCGGATGGTGATGACAGTTAAACAGACGTCTCAGGTATAATTAACAGTCAGAATTAGCAGCTGCAGTTTTAGTAGTTACAGTTTTGCTCCAGCGCAACTTTATTTAAACCGCACATTTCGGACACAACGACGACAACAATGTTTCACTTTAACAACAGCAGAGATAGAATGAGAGATCCGAACCCATGATTAAAAGTTTAAACTATAATTGATGAAAAACTGCGTCTGCATTCTGACGTTTGTCAACAGCATTATTATCTTCGTATATAATATATATATATATATATATATATATATATATATATATATATATATATATATATATAAATATATAAATTGTATATGTATATAAACTGTATATGTATAGATGTGGAACTTTAACAACTACAGCTGTAGCAATAAACAATGGCTCTTTAATGGATCTTTTCTTGATCAACAACAAACATCTGTTGGATCCAGCTGCTGATGGATGTTGTGGATGTTCTTCTATCAGGAGTCAAACTTGAATCTACTGTGAATACCAGGTTTTATTAAATTATGTAAACTAACTCTAACAGAACCACCACTGGTTTATGTGCAAATAAATCTTTAAGTATTTTATTCAGAACACGGTTATTCTTAACTGGCGCTGCCTGTTATCAGGTTAAACGTGGTCTGAACAGATCACAGACATGAACGTGTCTCCTCCTGACGGCCTGGAGGTCTCTGAGAGCCACAGTAGTTCAGAAACCAGCAAACGGCCTGCTGTTGGACGAGTCGAACTGATGCTTTATGGTGATACCTCCTCTGGACGGAGACGGGTGGAGCTGCAGCCAGAAGCTTGTTTAACCACACGCAGCCTTTCTGTGTTCCAGGTTTCGAGAAGCCGTCGGCCATCCAGCAGCGAGCCATCAAACAGATCATCAAAGGCAGAGACGTCATCGCCCAGTAAGCAGCTTCCTGACGGTGGCACTCTAACGGTTGGGGTTTTGGTATCTAAAGCAGGTGTTGTGCAGGAACAAAGTCAGGTTACTGAAATGTTCCCGGACCATCTGAGGGAAGAGCGGTGGATGCTGGAGATGTAGATGAGTCCGTCCTGGCAGGAACTGTTCACGGTTCCTGCATGACTACATTAACGTCAGAGTCAGAACAGCAACTGAAACGTGGGTTAGAAACGTGTCATCAGTGTTGCTAACTGAGCGTTTAGGTAATCAGGTCGAGCATACATCTCAGTGCTAACACGGAGCTGTGCTGCAGATCAGTCTGGAGTTTCAGTGTTAGTTTTCCAGCTGTTTCAGAAGGATCTCCAGGTAGGATCCTGGAAACTCGTCGTCATTTGTGCTTCGTTTAGTTTCTCAGCAGACTCCTCCCCCATGGTTATTGATGATTATTGTAAAATCAAGGGTGACTCTGATTTGCCTCTCTCATGTGTGCAGGTCTCAGTCTGGAACAGGAAAGACCGCCACCTTCTGTATCTCCGTCCTGCAGTGTCTCGACATCCAGGTCAGTGTTGTGGAGCTGTGTCCCTAACCCTGTTGTTCACCTGTCATTCTGATGTCATTGCCTCCTGTCTGCAGGTGAGGGAGACTCAGGCCCTGATCCTCGCTCCAACCAGAGAGCTGGCTGGCCAGATCCAGAAGGTAGCCCCGCCCCTCTTGTCATGTTGAGCAGGAAGAGGTGTTCTTCTTTGTCTGACTGGCTGGTTCTCTCCTCCATCCTCAGGTGCTGCTGGCTTTGGGAGACTACATGAACGTCCAGTGTCACTCCTGCATTGGCGGCACCAACGTAGGCGAGGACATCCGGAAGCTGGACTACGGTCAACACGTGGTGGCCGGGACACCTGGACGCGTGTTTGGTGAGTCCAGACAGAAACCAGGCTTATATAACTTCAGCCCAGGTTTCTCTAAACTACTACTATCATTCTGGTCTAAATAAAGGTCACAGGTCACGTAATGCTTGATTAACACTTTTCTAGCATAATGTGTTAGTGAGCTAACCCCCTAACCCCGTCAGTGTCAATGTTAGATGAAGTTAGGAACAGCCAGCAGGATAAGTCAACCATCAATGGTGTCGTTGGTTCCTGACAGTTCCGGATATATTAATGTAAAGCTGAAATCAAACTCCCATCTACTGTTTAAAAACACTGAACCTTTATTTCTTACCATCCGACATGAAGTCAGACCTCACTTCACCTGTTTAAACTATTTCTATTTGCTGAATTCCAGACTCATGAGAGAGATTTTTATGACTTTCTTCAGAGTCAGAAGTTTACCAACACTAAGATGATCTTTAAATGATCTGGAAAAACATGATGATGATGATGATGATGGAAACTTCTGACTTGGAAGAAAGAAACGAATAAATCTCTTTGTTCTGGTATTCAGTAAAGAGAAATAATGTTGTTGGTCCTGACTGAGCTGAAACTGGAGAAGTTCAGTCTGATTTACTGTCAGATGGTGGATGGATGGATGGATGGATGGGTGGATGGATGATGATGGATGGATGGATAGATGATGATGGGGTGGATGGATGATGGATGGATGGATGGATGATGGTGGATGGATAGATGGGTGGATGGCTGGATAGATGGGTGGATGGATGATGGATGGATGGATGGTGGATGGATAGATGGGTGGATGGCTGGATAGATGGGTGGATGGATGATGGATGGATGATGGTGGATGGATGGGTGGATGGCTGGATAGATGGGTGGATGGCTGGATAGATGGATAGATGGGTGGATGGATGGATGGCTGGATAGATGGGTGGATGGATGATGATGGATGGATAGATGGGTGGATGGCTGGATAGATGGGTGGATGGATGGATAGATGGGCGGATGGATGATGGATGGATAGATGGGTGGATGGCTGGGTGGATGGCTGGATAGATGGATGGATGGATGGATAGATGGGTGGATGGATGATGATGGATGGATGGATAGATGGGTGGATGGCTGGATAGATGGATGGATGGATGATGGATGGATGGATGATGGATGGATGGGGGATGGAGATGGGTGGATGGATGGATGATAGATGGGTGGGTGGATGGA